>JBBBVM010001223.1:0-258280 GCA_037355625.1 Petunia x hybrida
TTCGGTCGTGGCCCTAGGTTGGGTCATGATAAAAGTGGTATCAACGCCTTGGAGATTTAGTATTACCATTCAATATTTAGAGAAAGACTCCTCCAGTTAAAGCACAAACCCATGCAGCTATTTGAATAGGAATAACCATCCCCGCACAGTCTGTTGGACTAAAGAAGATTTAGCTAAAGGCTGAACGTAGGCAGACCTAAGCTACCAACTACCCTTTCGGCTTTCGAGTTGCCAAACAGCTGCAACTCTCGAGTTCACTACTCTCAAACCTTTACCACAAGCACCACCGCTCGATAACTCAATTCACGGGTCGGACTACACTCTCCATTACATTTAGTAGCTTTGAAACACAACTATGTGCTTACCCGACTACCTTAATGCATACTCTGGCTCAACACAGGGAACATCACAAGCGGCTACTAATTGCCCAAGCTCACTATTTTCGGACGAGGAAGAAATGGTAATAGACCGAGGATAGAAATAATTAGAACCTCAGGAAGCTCATCTTCTTATTGCTTGGCTACCAGACTAGACTACTTCCGAGTCATGCTAGCCAAAGAATCGCAATTAAAGAAATAGACATTAAATAAGCTTTATGGAATGACATCTATGCCAATTTAACCTCTCAATAAGAAGGAAACTCTGACAATTTACTAGAAAACCCTTTTAAAATCAAGATAAGCTCATAGAATACCATGATTCTATTAGCGTCGCGAACCAAGAGGAGACACGTAGATCGAGTATTACTTACTAATCACTTTACATTGGAAGAAACAATGATACTTTCTGATGGTGATGAATAAGAATCCTATCATCCTAAAGAGAGGTAGACTGACTTGACATTATAATAGAATGTGGCACAACAAGATGCCAAGCAGACAATGCCGACACTCACTACCAAATACCTCACATTAAATAAGATAAACTAGTAGGGTCTAACAAATGCTAGGAATAAATCATACCAAATGCTCACCGCTCTACCACAACCGATTCTTAATAGAAATGATATTCAAGGAAACCATGGAAACATGATAAGACAACCATTTCCAAATCGATCGGAAGAATCAAATCTTACTCACATATAGGGGAAGAAGAAATACATGGGTCTACTACATCGAATGCCTCAGCATTCTGCCAGACTGGCAGTTCATAAAACTGCCTCCGCGGCTGAACTAAGCTGCTACACTGATAACTACCTTAAGAAGAATAACTGCCACCATGCTCTCAACCTTTACTAGATCGTGGAATTTCTTTTGTTGATTAAGATCTAAATGAAATCTCCTGCGACTGATCAGGTGCCTGATGACGAGAGAAAGGACGACTGCCTACTTTTCGGAGCAAGGAAAAACTCCTCAAAGGATAACCAGACTCACGACAATGATAACACCTTTTCGCTGAAAATGGAAACTTGACAGATTATTGATAGCTACAAAGAGAAAACTGAGTCTATCTTGATGAACTACTAGCGCTCTTTGAGAATTACGCTCTACAAACTAAGATAACCTGGCAGGTGACCTCCCAAAATAATCAGAACTCTTACCTCCAAATGAGGTACTATGGTGCCCACTAGGACCGTTGGATCTCTTGCTCTCCCGCTCTAACTCTTCCCACTCTAACTTATAGTACGCCTAATACCTCTGAGCAATATCAACAACAACATCAAATGAAGTCCCATCCTCAATTTCTCGAGCCATCTGGGATTTCAAGGAAGGAGAAAGGTCACCAATAAATCTTTGAACATTCTCGGATGGTTCATGGACTAGTTCTAGTGCATATCCAGCCATCCTAAAGAATTGAATCTCATATTCTGAAATCGACAGGCTACCCTGTCCAATCAACTCAAACTGGCAAAAATTTTCATCTCACTCACAACACGAAAGGAACTTTTCCACGAATATACGAGAAAACTCGCACCAAGTCAGCTCAGGCAAGCCTAGTTGATAAAAGAGCGGTCCACTAATCAAAGGCTGGACCCTGAAACTGGAAAGCAGATTAATCAACACCATACTGCTCGATATAATCAAGAGCCTGAAGGATATGCTGACATCATTGTATTTTTTTAAAAAAAATCACGAGGTTTATCTAATGCATTGCTTAAGAATATCGAAAGGTTCAACCGCGTAAAATAATACAACCTCTTTGATTACTGTTGACACCCAATTTTGTCCCTCCTTTTTACTTAATTGGCCATAATTTAATTTAAAGGTACAATTTGATTATTTGTGCATAATGCATTAGAAGGCATGCATTTACGTGTATTATCCGCTAGTTATATATTATATACTTAAATGTGGTTATATCACGTAATTTTACACCTTTTGGGCTATATGTCAAAGAGTGACTGTTTGTGTAATTTTATGCATTTATAGCATTTAATAATTATTTGAAACTATTTATACTTAATTAATTTAAATTTCTTTATGTGTGCATTCTGATTTTATTTGTCTTATTTTATACAATATATATATATATATATATATATATATATATATATATATATATATATATATATATATATTCATATTTTAATTATTTTGCACCTTTTAATTTAATATTAGTTCAATTTTTATTTAAACATTACCAATTTCATTTCATAATTTAAAATTTTTACTCATTCATTTTGAACCTAGACTAAATTCTAACCAAATACATCACTTTTCCTAAAACTAGTCCAAATTCCCTTTCCCTATAATCCAATTCCTAAAATCCCTCCCAATCCCTTGATTCCCTCTTTCTCCCAACGTCTTTGAGCAGAAATCATTCTGTTAAATACACAGAACCAATACACAGTACAGGACACGGGCACAACATTAGAGGGACCCTTGGTCTTCTCCTTCTTCATTCACACAATACACTACCTTCTCCATCCCAAGGACTCACCCATCACCTTCACTTTTACACCCACAATTCAAAATAATCAGATACACCCTTAACAAAAACCTTCATCTTCCTTTATCTCCCCCATACGGCATACAACCATCAAAACTACCCCCATCCTCACTCTCCAATTTTTTAGCACAACCTCACCCACTGCTTAATCTCTTTCAGCCCAAACAACTCACACCCACACACAAAACGTCAAACACAAAACCGGATCGGGAAAAGGAAAAAGGGAGATCGGGATAGGGATACAAATCGGGAGCAAACAGGGCAAAATCACCATTAATTCCGGTGGAAAGCATCAGAAACAGGGGAGTATCGCGTGTGGTGACGCGACGCCGGTGACAACGTCAGACGCCGGCGACCCTCGTTTTTGATTCTTTTTTTTCTTTATTTCCCAGTTTATTCGTTTCCCCTGTTCGTTCTTGATTGGTTTGTGTTTAAGTGCTGTTAACAGAAAGGGAGATCGGGGATAGGGTGGCAGCGACGCCACTAAGAAATTGGTCGGAGTCGCTCCCCGTCCCCACTGTTGTTTGCTCCGCCGGACAGAATTCGCCATCCTCGTTTGTCGTGAACAATTACTGTTTGTTCTGGTTTGCATTAGGGAATGGTGTATCCATTCCTCTGTTTCTGATTTTGCTATACATGTTATTTATGACTGAGTTGACCTTCATTGCACTTGGTCCTTGTTTGTATAGTTCTGCAGATGTAGAATTCATAGATCAAGTGGTTGTTGGAGAATCTTTTAAAGCTCTGGAATGTTTGACTGCTTCTGAACAGTACTACGCCAGTCAAAGGCCAATGAAAAAATATATTTTTACATATATTGAGGCCTACACAAGGAATTGACGGAAATACAATGAATTGACGGGCTAATCACGGCCAAGGAAAATAATTGCTTATTTGAGGCCTACTGATAACAAATCTCATTCCCACGTCCCTAAAACAAAAAGGCTATGATGACGTGTGCAAGCCGTTTATTACAAACGAACCGGTGATGGAGTGACGAGACCGATACTTGGCATGGCAACACGAGCAGCCGGCGTGTTCGCAGCCGTATCGACGTCTGTTACCTCCACCCAATTCATACACACCTGAGCCGACACTTTCAAAAGTCCCCTTCCCCTTTATTTTAAAACTATTATTATTATATTTCAATTACTATTATTATTATCATTATTTTCATTATTATTACTATTATTGTTATTATTGTTATTATTCTCATTGTTGTTTTTAAATCATTATTATTATTATTATTACTCACTAACTTAATTTTCTTCGTATTTTTTGCGAGGTGGAATTGGATGAAATACGACGAACTATTTTGCAGGAGGACCCTTTTTGTTGACTTCATTATTTTCTAGTATTATTATTTATTATTATTATTACTAATTGTCATACTAATTCATATTTTACAATTTTTTACGAGGTACATCGGGGTGGACTTACGAAAAGACGACAATTTCATAAAAATTCATTTTCTCCTTCATTTTGTTATTCATTATTATTGCATCATTATTATTGTCATTATTGTTTGCTAACTTAACTTTGTTTGTCCTTTGCGAGGTGCATTTTTTTAAGGAAAAAGCCAATTAATGAATTTGAACATTTTTATTATATGCATGATTATTCGCCTATTTTTAGTTAGTTATTTATTATTTCATAATTCTTAGAATCCCAATTATAAGTCCGGCCGGTAACCACATCTGGTGGGGCTCGAGAGGTGCCTAATCCCTTCCTCTCGAGTTAACCTGAACCTCTTACCTAGAAATTCTGGTTTGTAGACTAAGTTTCAAAATTAATTATAAAATTAGCTAGAAATAAAATAGGTGCCCTAATACGCCTAGTTAAAAAATATGTTAGGTGGCGACTCCAAGTCTTTACCCGCGACTCCCAATAAGTCGAGCCAATTTCGAGCCCTAATTAGGGGGTTCGGGGAAAAATGGGCGTCGACAGAATGGCGACTCCGCTGGGGATATCAAGGTTCAAACTATAACGGACTTTTAATTGGGATTCTTTGCATTTATTTCTTGTTTTCGTTATTTCTCAAAACTAATATTTCTTTCTTTTTCTTCTGCAGGTTTGAAGTTTAGCTTTCTACTTCGTTTGCATTTTCTTCATTAACTGTAATTGTTATTTTATTTATATTTCCTCCACTCCTGGAATTTTTTTACACTTGCACACACCATAAACGGTTACGTGGATCTCACGGCCGTTTCACTCTCAAAAAACCCTTTAGGGGGACGGTTGGGATAAGTTGGTCCGTGGTACAACCAACAATTCTAAACGTTCCCACCCCTTGGTTGTCCGCCTGGGGGAACCATGTTCCTGTCTAGTAAACCCACTCTTGGAAGGTTCTTACAAAGCGTCCAACACTTCTACTATTTTCTAATCTTTCATAAATTTTGCAAAATCTTTTTCTTTTATACAATTTCACTTCATAATTCTTTTTGTCTAGTTTCCATGATCCTATTTTTTAAAACTAACTTGTTTGTTTCGTTTTCTCTTTTTACTCATTTTTTGAAAATCATTTTTGAAATGCTTCAACATGTGCACCCTTTCTATAAAATTGATAAATCCTTTTAAAAAACAATTTCACTTGATTCAATTCTTTCTTCATTTTAATATTGTCTAGTTTCTATTAACTCTATTTTTCAAAACTAATGTGCGTTCGTTTTGAAAACTTATTTTGTAAAATATTAATATGTGCATTTTTTCATTTTCATGATTTTTAATATTGTCTAGTTTATATTAATTATATCTTTTGAAACTAACGCATTTGTTTTGTTCTTATCCTTCTAAAATCATTTTACGAAATACTTCAATATGTGTGCATCATTTTACAAGATATATGCATTTCTTTCAAAACTTGTGCATTTTTTTTTAAAAAAAAAAAAAAAAAAAATTGTACATATCATGCATACCTTCCGCTGCTCCTGGCAAGTTTCTAAATCGTGCGGTGGTTACGACCACCTCTTCCCTCACAAAATCTCCTGTTAGGGGGAGCAACTTGGAGCCTATTTGGTCCAAGACGTTCCCGCTCCTGAGTTGTCCGCTTGGGAGGATAATAAAACTCGGTCTAGCTAACTCCATTCTTTAGTAGTAATACTAGGAATCATGCATCATGACATATCATTAGTCGACTTGTTCTCAAGTCCAACTTGTTCAAACAATCTGGACGGGTTTTTAACCCCCAAAGAGTGTTAGACATGATTTATTGGCATATACTTAAAAGATTGAACGTGCAAATGTAGACCGTTTATGGGAATTATTCTGCATTCAATGCCATTCAAAGGCACAAATAGTAACCCAAGAGGCATCAAAGCCGAAACTGAATCAGAAACGACCGTTTATTCCTAAGCGGTTGGAATTATTCTGCATTCAATGCTATTCAAACGAACAAAGGGTAACCGAAAAGGCATTAAAGGCCCAATATGAAGCAGAATTGACCGTTTGATAGACGGGATGACACATAATGCGCATTTATCCTTTAGGCATTATATAAAGACTTGCCATCCGTGGTTTGTTAAAAGTCCATTAGCAATTTCCTTCTAGAGTGTCTAAAGGGTTCTCAATCTATAATGACACTTCTCTTCATATTTCATACTGCATCATTTTCAAAAGCTCGTGCCATACGTTAATCGTTTGCTTACAACCAAAATTTAGGCATATTCCTTCCTTTTCTTCTCCTTCCTTCACCTTTTCCAAAAGATCATGGCCACTAGAACATTTGACATGGTTGCTGAAGTCCCTCAGTTGCTAAGAGATTGGTGGAGAAACTTAAGCATAGATCAACAAGACCGAGTTAAAGTAGTATTGGGGAACCTGATTTCACTAATGGAGCACACGGTAATAAAAGGGATAGTAGAAGCAGCAGTACACTATTAGGATGCGGACCGAGCAATTTTTCACTTTGGGAGCGTAGAATTGACACCATTACTGGAAGAAATAGGCGGGTTAACCCAATTACCATTTGAAAGTGAAGAAGTCTTGATGCCTAAGAACATTGCACCCGAGGAGTTCTTCGAAATGGTAGGGTTTAAGCCCGAGTTATGCACAGACAATATAAGGCAGTCGGGAATTTCTCTGACTTCCCTCTACATCAAATTTGGGTATGAAGAAGCATTTCAGGAATCGGAAGGCTATTTCAACATTGACCAAGCAGATTGGCAAAAGCGAAGGGTACTTGCTTTTGTCACCAGCTTTTTAGGGATCGTCGTCTTTCCACAGCACAAAGGACGAGTTGATGTTTGCATGGTCTCAATTGTTGATACCTTACTCAAAGACATTAACAAGACATACACTTTGGTACCGATGATTGTTGCAGAGATGTACCGAGCTTTAGAAAGATGCAAAAAGGGAGCTGTTTTCTTTGAAGGTTGCAATCTGCTTTTACAAATTTGGTTGATGGAGCATTTGCACAAGAAGAACTTCACAGACCAAGGCTTCCACTCCATACCAAGAGAAAACTACATCTTGACTCATACCACCCGTATGGACACTGCTCTTGAAAAGTGGGACCGGCCAACAACAACCGAAGGATGGCACCACAAACTCTCTCAATTGACATCTGAAAACATACAATGGATGTTTGATTACTTTCCCGGCACAACAGTAATCACACGATCCGAAAGAGACTCATTTCTCATCTTAGTGGGCTTTAGAGGAGTTTACCCATACACTCCTTTAAGGGCACTTAGACAAGCGGGGAGAAAGCAGATTGTACCCCAAATTGCGGACATCAAAAGTTTCAAAGCTGATATTTTCGGAGGAGTGATACCATTCAAAGATAGGATAATAGAACTTTGGAAAGAAAGGCAACGAATGGGAATCGAGACTATTGGACGAGACAGGTTTGACGCTGGCTATGATGAAGACTATCCAGACTGGCTTAGGAAAGACATAGCTAAGGCAATTCAACCAAGAGCAACGAGAAAAAGGAAAAGAAATGTTGATGAATTAGAATCTGAGTGCAAGGGGCTACGCAAACAACTGGCAAAGACACGAGAGAAAATAGTGAAAAAACAAGGTTTGCTCGAAGCAAAGAACAAAGAAAAAGACAAATGGCGCAATAAGGCAGAACTCCTGATAAAACGCATAGAGTCTATCGGCGTGTGGGCTAGCGAAGGAATAGACTCTGTGGCAAATAAAGGAATAGAGGAGAAAGGAACGAAGGCTTGGAAAATGTTGAAAAACTTCACATTCGACATATCCCGGCTCTTAACTGACACAGACAATATCATCTTCAAAGGAGACTCGTCAAGGGCAAGTTCATCTAGCGAAGATTCGTCCGAAGAGGAAGAAGATGAATCTTCTGGGGATGGATCAACATGAAAGATGCTCAACTGGCCATGATTTAATCCCCCAGAAATGTTTAGTCTTTTCCTTCTCTTACACTGTTTCAATATCAGCCAATGTAATAAAGACCAATATTCAATAAATGCAATATTCTCTTTTAGACTCCGCACTTTGTAGCAAATGAAATGATACATGTGGCACGAAACGTTTCCCAAATCATCATGCATAAAGCGGTCATAGGATATATTTTTATTGCTAGATGTGCATTACGTGAATTTACTTGTTAGCTCTTGGTCTCTTTCTACCTAAGTCAATCTCTTCCCAAATCTTATCTCCTCCTTGGGCAGGCATCTCATCTCCCTACTCTACACCCAAATTCTGATATCTAAAATATTTCACATGTCCAAACTATCTCTAACTCACTACCCAACTCAAAACCTATTATCCAAAGGTTGGGTTAAGTCGAATACCAAGGCAAAAGATATTCTCTGTCGCACAACACAGTCTATTCCTTACACAACATCTTTACCACTCTACAATAACACCAACTCCTCATCTCCCGTTTGAACAAGCATCGGTCGTTTGATCAAAATTCCTGACTTGATTGCTACATAAAGCACTTAGACAATCTCTTGTGATACATGTGCATTCTATCACAACCTCCAAATTCAAGCGCTATTTCATCATCTGCGGTCTAGGCATTCTCTTAAGCTTACGTGTCATTTTTGCTTCAAGTCTTTGCTAATGTGCCCACACAGTTTTGTGCATTTCACCATTCTGTTACGGTTGCATCGTACTTGAACACCGGAGTTGGTCAAGAATTTGCATTTAGAAAGCCAAAATGGCAAGCCAAGTTGAAAACACCTTTTTCTGCAACAAGTTCCTTTGAACCACCAGCATATGACAGCAAAGGCTTTCAGACAATCCCAATACCGTACGACCGAGCTCACAACCTCATACTGCATCCAACTTATACAATAAACAACATCCCCTCTGTCAAGACTTTCAACAACAATCTTAGCGAGCTCGAAAGACAAAACCTCACGTCTTTGTTCCTTTAACCCAATCAAATGACATTGCAACCAGCAGACAAATTACTCCCTAGATGCCCATTCCTAAATTTGATCCAACAAGACCTATACTCAAACATTCCATACCACGACACCGCAAGACATCCAGCACTGAAACACAAAGTTCAAAGCCTGACTGACCCAAAGCAAAACGGTGGTACAACAACAAACCAAGAAAGAGAAATTGCAACTCCCAAACCACAACAACACCTTTTGCACAAACTGATTCATCAATTTGGCTCCATGACCTTCGAAAGCACAAAACATGAAGACACCTCGTCACAACCTAAGACAAATACAATTTTGGACAATCTCCAAATCCGGCAAAATCCAAATATCAAACCTCAATCTAAGTATGCAAATATCTACATACTCATAGTCATCAACACACCCAATCGTCACACTAAAGGACGAGTGCAGATTTCTAGCCAATACATTTGGTGTTCAGTACCATACAACCACCTTTTCTCGGTGATATGTCATGAACAATTAACTGGGGCAGAATTTTTGAGGATCCCCTCAAAATTCCAAAAGACGCAAACCGACACTGGGGCAGAAATTTTTGAGATCCCCTCAAAAATTTCAAGAAAGTCCTCACAATAGCAACACAATAGCCTCCTTAGTGCATTGCATGATTTAACAAAAGCATTCTATTTGTCGCACATTGCTTTACTTTTTGCTTGATATGCAACCCGACCTAACAATGATAAGCATTCAGTTTTTCTTTGCTATACTTTACTTTTGTTTGTAGGGTATACAGCCTGAAGGGTGGACAACCCGATGAAGAAACAACATGACAAGGGTACAATTATACGATATATAGCAGCAGAATGCAACACAACAAATACGCAAGTTGACTTCCCCAGAATACTCACAAATTTTCTTTGATCGCAGGTTTACACAGGTACCGAGTATACCTAACAACTCTTGCAAAGCAAAATATAACAAGCATAAGATACGCATCGGTGGATATATAGGGTCCGCAGCGGTGGACATGACATCAATTTGAGAAGTATAGAGTCCATGTCGGTGGATGTATAGGGTCCGCAACGGTGGACATGATATAAATTTGAAGAGCATAGGATCCATGTCGGTGGATATATAGGGTCCGCGTCTGTGGACATTACATCAATTTGAAAAGCATAGAATCTGCAGCGGTGGATATATAGGGTCCGCGTCTGTGGACATTACATCTTTTGGAGAAGCATAGAATCTGCAGCGGTGGATATATAGGGTCCACGTCTGTGGACATTACATCTTTTGGAGAAGCATAGGATCCATGACGGTGGATATATAGGGTCCGCAGCGGTGGGCATGACATCAATTTGAAGAATATAGAATCCATGTCGGTGGATATATAGGGTCCGCGTCTGTGGACATGACATCTTTTGGGAGAAGCATAGAATCCATGTCGATGGATATATATAAGGTTTGCATATGTGGATAATTCAGTAATTGGAGGCATAAGGTCCGTCTGTGGATACATGACATCAATTTGAAGAGCATAGAATCCATGTTGGTGGGTATATAGGGTCCGCGTCTGTGGTCAGTACATCAATTGGAGAAGCATAGGATCTGCGTCGGCAGATATATAGGGTTCGCAGTGGTGAACATGACAACAATTTGCAGTAGAGCATGGTCCGCATCGGTGGGCATAACATTGGAAAGACATTTGGATTGAGACATCAATCAAACAAGTATAAGACAAAACAACCACCCGGCTCAACAGGGAAGTTTACCTTACTTTATCTTTTATATCTACTTCATTTATCATGATTTTACTGCAGGGTACTCCCCGATCTCTCGACAAATCCCTGTGCCATACTCTCACGCCTGTTCCTAATATCACTACTAATTATACCACCGCAAAACCTCAAACACATACAAATGCGAAGCCTGACCCTACAGACAATGCCTTTCGCTACACCCGCAAGCTACCTACCTTGCCGATTTCCAAGCTACCATTCCATACTCACACCAGTAGTCTACCTAATCCTCCCTCGTCGATTGGGTGTCAGTCTCGTATTCCTTCCTATTCGTATCCATCTGCGACAATCGTGCATATCTTCGTGCTTAATCGTGCCCGCCTGCTTGAATCGTGCTAGTCATAAAACTCGCTCCCCAAATGTTCCCAGCTCGGTCAAGGCAATATTGAAGACGAGATTGCTCATTTATCGAGATGAAGTGGAAAATATGTCCTTGTAAACTCCTCTTTATGGGTGTGTCGTGCACCACATCTTCATAACTAGGACGATTGTAAGCCTCTTTTCCCACGCTCGATCTGCAGATGTTATCTCATCTTCGATGGTACCTTTGCTTCATTCTTCATTTATTTCGCCAAACGGCAAAGCACACACGAATCTGAACTTTACATACTGGATAAGTTTAGTCTTTACATCCAAAATCGTGTGTCATAAATATCTCACACAGGCAACATGCCATTCTAGAACTACACACGGCCTGATTCTCGTGAAACCCGAGATATGTAGGCAACTCAGAGACCGGGGTTCGGCCAAAATACCCCCCCAAAACTCTCATTTTCCTTTTACTTTGTCTGTCCGTCGTGACAAAATTGGCTACTCCGTCAACTATCTTTGCCCAAAGACTCTTTCATCATCTCCGGGCAAAGAGGGGCAGCTGTTGACACCCAATTTTGTCCCTCCTTTTTACATAATTGGCCGTAATTTAATTTAAAGGTACAATTTGATTATTTGTGCATAATGCATTAGAAGGCATGCATTTACGTGTATTATCCGCTAGTTATATATTATATACTTAAATGTTGTTATATCACGTAATTTTACACCTTTTGGGCTATATGTCAAAGAGTGACTGTTTGTGTAATTTTATGCATTTATAGCATTTAATAATTATTTGTAACTATTTATACTTAATTAATTTAAATTTCTTATGTGTGCATTCTGATTTTATTTGTCTTATTTTATACAATATATATATATATATATATATATATATATATATATATATATATATATATATATATTCATATTTTAATTATTTTGCACCTTTAAATTTAATATTAGTTCAATTTTTATTTAAACATTACCAATTTCATTTCATAATTTAAAATTTTTACTCATTCATTTTGAACCTAGACTAAATTCTAACCAAATACATCACTTTTCCTAAAACTAGTCCAAATTCCCTTTCCCTATAATCCAATCCCTAAAATCCCTCCCAATCCCTTGATTCCCTCTTTCTCCCAACGTCTTTGAGCAGAAATCATTCTGTTAAATACACAGAACCAATACACAGTACAGGACACGGGCACAACATTAGAGGGACCCTTGGTCTTCTCCTTCTTCATTCACACAATACACTACCTTCTCCATCCCAAGGACTCACCCATCACCTTCACTTTTACACCCACAATTCAAAACAATCAGATACACCCTTAACAAAACCCTTCATCTTCCTTTATCTCCCCCACACGGCATACAACCATCAAAACTACCCCCATCCTCACTCTCCAATTTTTTAGCACAACCTCACCCACTGCTTAATCTCTTTCAGCCCAAACAACTCACACCCACACACAAAACGTCAAACACAAAACCGGATCGGGAAAAGGAAAAAGGGAGATCGGGATAGGGATACAAATCGGGAGCAAACAGGGCAAAATCACCATTAATTCCGGTGGAAAGCATCAGAAATAGGGGAGTATCGCGTGTGGTGACGCGACGCCGGTGACAACGTCAGACGCCGGCGACCCTCGTTTTTTATTCTTTTTTTTCTTTATTTCCCAGTTTATTCGTTTCCCCTGTTCGTTCTTGATTGGTTTGTGTTTAAGTGCTGTTAACAGAAAGGGAGATCGGGGATAGGGTGGCAGCGACGCCACTAAGAAATTGGTCGGAGTCGCTCCCCGTCCCCACTGTTGTTTGCTCCGCCGGACAGAATTCGCCATCCTCGTTTGTCGTGAACAATTACTGTTTGTTCTGGTTTGCATTAGGGAATGGTGTATCCATTCCTCTGTTTCTGATTTTGCTATACATGTTATTTATGACTGAGTTGACCTTCATTGCACTTGGTCCTTGTTTGTATAGTTCTGCAGATGTATAATTCATAGATCAAGTGGTTGTTGGAGAATCTTTTAAAGCTCTGGAATGTTTGACTGATTCTGAACAGTACTACGCCAGTCAAAGGCCAATGAAAAAATATATTTTTACATATATTGAGGCCTACACAAGGAATTGACGGAAATACAATGAATTGACGGGCTAATCACGGCCAAGGAAAATAATTGCTTATTTGAGGCCTACTGATAACAAATCTCATTCCCACGTCCCTAAAACAAAAAGGCTATGATGACGTGTGCAAGCCGTTTATTACAAACGAACCGGTGATGGAGTGACGAGACCGATACTTGGCATGGCAACACGAGCGGCCGGCGTGTTCGCAGCCGTATCGACGTCTCTTACCTCCACCCAATTCATACACACCTGAGCCGACACTTTCAAAAGTCCCCTTCCCCTTTATTTAAAACTATTATTATTATATTTCAATTACTATTATTATTATCATTATTTTCATTATTATTACTATTATTGTTATTATTGTTATTATTCTCATTGTTGTTTTTAAATCATTATTATTATTATTATTACTCACTAACTTAATTTTCTTCGTATTTTTTGCGAGGTGGAATTGGATGAAATACGACGAACTATTTTGCAGGAGGACCCTTTTTGTTGACTTCATTATTTTCTAGTATTATTATTTATTATTATTATTACTAATTGTCATACTAATTCATATTTTACAATTTTTTACGAGGTACATCGGGGTGGACTTACGAAAAGACGACAATTTCATAAAAATTCATTTTCTCCTTCATTTTGTTATTCATTATTATTGCATCATTATTATTGTCATTATTGTTTGCTAACTTAACTTTGTTTGTCCTTTGCGAGGTGCATTTTTTTAAGGAAAAAGCCAATTAATGAATTTGAACATTTTTATTATATGCATGATTATTCGCCTATTTTTAGTTAGTTATTTATTATTTCATAATTCTTAGAATCCCAATTATAAGTCCGGCCGGTAACCACATCTGGTGGGGCTCGAGAGGTGCCTAATCCCTTCCTCTCGAGTTAACCTGAACCTCTTACCTAGAAATTCTGGTTTGTAGACTAAGTTTCAAAATTAATTATAAAATTGGCTAGAAATAAAATAGGTGCCCTAATACGCCTAGTTAAAAAATATGTTAGGTGGCGACTCCAAGTCTTTACCCGCGAGTCCCAATAAGTCGAGCCAATTTCGAGCCCTAATTAGGGGTTCGGGGAAAAATGGGCGTCGACAGTTACTCGGATCGAACCGTTACCTCGACTGGCTAACCAGCCAGAACCATTGGTGGCGCAACACATGCTACCTCTAGAACATAATTTACTGGGGAAACATCAGGAACTGGAATAAGAACTCTCTAAGTCTGAACAACTGCATATGCGGCGGCCTGATAAGCTGCCTAGCGAATAATAGGTTCTTGCGGTATTTGCGTCGCCTAAATTCTCGTGAAAGCATCGTAGAGAGCCAAGGGAACCACAAGGCCCTGCTCCCTTGTCCATCGCAAGCTCGAACAGCTGGGACCTTCGTAACTAGATCGTCAGCACGATTAAAAAAAACTCTCGGGGCTTCGTCAGTGCTAGCCCCAGGCTAGACTACTTCGTCTTGAACTCCTACCCTTTGCTGCTTTGTTGCACGAGGGTTCACAATTACCACGGAGGAATTAACGAAAATACTTTTGCATCCTAGACCGACGCACGATCAGAAAAGAAGGAAGTGAAACTTCCTAAATGCCATCATAGCCTCTTGTAGATAAGTACGGACGTCTACGTACCTATCAGCGAGATTCTACTAGACACTGTATTAGTCTGGATAGACTTTAAACTGGGCTCTGATACCAATTGACACGACCCGGATCCAGTTAGGCCGTGCGGGCACCCGATATCCTCCCTTAGACCCGTCGGGCGAACCCTTACCAATTAAATTAGAAAAATAAATATAAAAATTCATAAATAAGGTCAAGACTTAAAAAAAAAAATACTGACATACGCATACCTCTAAGCTGTACAAAAGAAATTACAGCTGACTACCCAACATACTAGGTTTAGGGCTATCCAGACTAGACATCTAAGAGTACAAAAGAAGACAGATACCTCCTGAAGAGAGCAAAATGCAACTGAAACAATAAACAATAAACTAGTGGCCATCCGAAATAAAAGCTGGCTCACCCGGACAGCTGAAGTCGTCTTCGCTCCTTCACAACGTGGCGAACTCAATCCTGGAGCAAACCTGCCGAAACGAAATAGATAGACAAGAAACAAACAACAAACAAGGGTGATTCAAAGGACTCAATAAGTGGGGCAGACTAGCCACCTCAAAGAATATGATTGCTAGCCAGGGAGAAAAGAAACAGATAGACCAAATTTCTTTTATTTAAATTATAAAAAGGCAGAGCCAGATAACAACCGGAAACACGTAAGAAACTTATAAACTCAACCAACGATGCGTGCCAGAAACATATCGACAAATAAGCAATGCACATATAAGAAGAACAGTAGTCATGTACCGCAAGTCTACACGATGGTATGAATTGAGATGAAATGAAATGAAATGAAATATGATACAAAGGGTCACATGTGCCCGTAATCCCATCCCGAAGCGGTATACTTCTGCATTCGAGGGGAATCCAATCTGATAACCAACTGGAGCGGAATACTCCTGCTCCTGGGGCGGAATACTCCTGCACCTGATATAATATAAACCAGAGGCGGAATACTCCTGCACTCTCCTGGGGCGGAATACTCCTGCACCCAATATAATGTAAAGCTGAGGCGGAATACTCCTGCACTCTCATGGGGTGGAATTCTCCTACCCTCAATATGATACAATGGAGCGGAATCCTCCTGCTCCTGGGGCGGAATACTCCTGCACCCAATATGATATGCAATGTAATGCATATGAATGACATATAATGCATATGAATGCAATGTGATGCAATAATAACCCTTCACCGGCGCGGGATTCTCATAGACAGCCGGGAAGCAGATGCCGACTCATAGCCAGAGTACAATGCTCAGATCCTCAATGCAATACCAACATCAGGACATAACATATAATATACAATGTAAATCCAAAGCTAAGGCGTAAGGAGTACGCCTATCGGCAGCTACACACGTAAGGAACACGTGGTAGATTATCCACGAGGCCAGGTGCCTCCAAAGAAATGGATATAAATACTTACCTCTTCACAAAGTTAGCATTGCTAATCAACAACCGCTTTATCCTTTGGTTTCATTTTCAAATGATCCAACTCTATTCAATAAGCAGAAAAATATATCAAATTAGGCTAAAGGCTTCATTCCTCACATCTTAGAACAATCCAGGTAGGAACTTGATACCCTATTCACATACGCAATACGTGGGGCAGGCCTATGTACAGTGTTTAAGGTCACATAACCAAACCCTAAATTAATTACATTTATATGTTGCCCATAAATCACTAAGTATGAATATATAATTAATTCCATTATCGGGGTCTAATTGACCCTTTAAACTATTAATAAACTTATTAAAACGATGTCTAATATCTCAATTTTTACCGTTAAAATATATTCAAACACACGTAATAAACTCAAGTAATTCATTAAGATCATTACCTGAATGTTTCGGGGTGAAAATTCTATCTTTACTCCGGCTCTTTTCTCATTTTCTGGCATTTTTTCTGATAATTTTCTCTATTTCTCGTTCCTTGCTCATGTTTCTGTTTTTCGATTCATATCTAATGGAACAGTAGCCAAGGGATTATTAATCCCAAGGCCACTGCCTTTCTCATTCTTTTCTTTCATTTCCTTTTTGTCCTTTTCTCTTTTTCTTTTATTTTATTTTCTTTTCGCGACGAAAATTAAAATGGTACCCTGCGATATTCGAAATAATTCCAACTTTTACATACAAGTTATACAAAATATATGTAATACACTTGTTAAGGCGGATCTCAAATCGGACTCCCGAAACTCAATATGCAAATTAAATGGAAAAAAGTCAAATTATTTAACTTTCGGCATTTTAGCGTAAACTACCCGAACAACCTCGAAATTCACTTTTGAAAGTTTACAACAGTCACAAATAATCATATGAACCTAACGGTACTTTCGGATTTCGAATCGGAGCTCATTCGCCAAAACCGAGCTCGAAAATCTCTTTTTAATATTTATCGACAATAAAAACTGAAACCTTCTTCCGATGCCTACCAAACGAGGTCTGATTTAGCTCAAATTTTATAGATATTTCTCAACGGACCTTACGAATATTTTAAAATTATCGGCACGCCAATCGGAGTCCTAACTTCCGAAACGACTAACCGAGGTCGTTTCAATTGACCAGTAAAAGTAGTAGCTATATTAGATAAAGATAAAGTGTGCAACTGGGACATCAGTATACATATAACAAGGCTAAAGCAGACCTTGCCAAACAATTGGTTGTATATGTTTCCTAATTCTAACATCTTCCATAGAAACAATCCACAACAACCCAGTGTAATACCACATAGAAATAGTAGAAGACCTTTTTTTTTTAAATATGGGTATGATAACAAAAAGTTACCAAAGCTATGAGTTTTCAGTTATATAAAGTTCCTTCTCACGAGATCACACAACTAAACATATATAGACACTAAATCACTACCAATCACAAAATTATGGATAAACAGGAGGAAAATGAATTTTAAGGAATTAAGAACCTGAAAACCATGAATTTTCCCCAAACTACTAAATGCATATACGCATTGAAGCTCAGTATCGGAACTCATGAAATAGGGATAGTTCGCTGCATTTTTTCATTCATAAAGTACTATAGATGCTTGATAGAAAGTTTGACTCTAATACCAGCAATAAAAGTATCAAACAGAGTACTAACGTATACTATTAGATCTAGTAACTACACTTGCACATATTAGATTAGCAAAGATACACCAAAAATACCAGTAAACACATTAAGCAGGAGCTTTTTCGATTTAGCAAAATAAGTAGAACTTAAGACTAAACACCAAATTCAAGTCACTTACAGGGTATTTCACCTATGTTTAATGTCTTATCTTGTTCAAATTTAAGCAGTCACTTTAGGAACATGCCTTAAAATTGAGGGAACGGGACCAATTTGTGTGGTTTATTTTTTTCTGGGTTACAAAAGAGAATGAGAAAAGAGTTATGCTATTTTAATCACCCCAATAAGCTTTAGATATATAGAACTTGAATACTTTTGAAGAAGTAGAAAAATGAAAAGCATCGAAAAGGTAAAAATTTTACAAGATACCATACCTATTAATACCCTTAAGGATCCTCTGCTACCAAACAATTACAGAAACGAACTATGACAAGAAGGAGAACAGTAAACGATAAACACGAACAATACCAGTTAATATCCTAAAAATCTTGTACTACGAACAAATTCGGATACGCCAAAAATGGCAGTGTAAGTTATTGATTTCTGAATCAACTGCAGCACATGCATATAAGTCATGAGAAGCACTTGGAGAAGTTATTACTAATACCGTGGTTGTACACTATTTTGCATGGTCTAACTTTTAGTCCATTTATGAAGATGATAGGATAACAAGAGAACGAGAATTCAAGGATTGACATTAAATAAAATTAACAATTAAAGAAGTTAGATAAGTTTAGGCCATCAAGAATATGGTTGTTTGGGATATGAAGATCAAGTGACACTGTATCATCTATATATAAAGAGTCAAAACGCAAGAACGAAGCTAGAATTGACTCATTACCATTGTGAGTGCAATATGTCTATCATTAACAATCTAAAACTTTTTCCAATTAATCACAAGATAAAAAATATACAAAAAGATTATCATGCTCGCAACAATTGTCCGTAAACTACTTTTGGAATACGAGGAGTTAAATTAAGATGAACAAAATCTCTTATACTCAACAAAGGTGCACTTCCACAAGAAAATGGAGAGCAATTTTAACACTACTGTGACATGAAAATCACCACGCCATTGCGTCGCCGTGTTCGCATCGCCACTGTCACAAACATGGTACCGTAGCAGTGGAAAATGGGAAGAAATTGAGGTGCATTTCAGGAGAAATCGGGCCTAGAAACGTGTAGGGGGGAGCGAGAGGAAACCACAAACATGCATATTGACCGAAGAAAATGGGGGTCGCCGGAATTAGGGCTCCGGCGACCATTAAAATCTCGATCTACAGCGGAGGAGAGGGAATTTGGTGAAATTGATTGCGCATATGGAGAGAGGATCTCAAGAAGGTTCTGTAAGGGTATATATGTTGGTGACTGGTGGCCGACCACCGTTGACTGGTGGCCGATGGTGGCTTCTGATGGAGAAAAAGAATTGGGCAGATTCCTTTCTCATGAATTGGGAGTGAATGTGGAAAAATGAGGGGTTGAAAAATTTTATATTCTGGGCTTGGATGGATCATTTTGCGGGTTGGGCTCTTCTCCTTTCTATGATGCGTATAGAGTGTAAATTAAATGGGCTAAAAGGATAGACAACGTACATAAAATGGCATGAATGGGTATTTGGTGCAAACCAACTTAAAATGGGTAAAAAAAACGTAAATTTTTTATTTTTGTGGGCAGTTAATGTAAAAATTCCCATAAAAATAAGCTATAGCGTCTTGGAAAGCATTACAACTGTCACACCCTTTTTTTGAAACCGATTGGATTCTCAATTTTAGCGCTTATGGAATTTTGATTAAATTGTGGCGCTATTTGTTAGGGTTTTCTATATAAGGAAGTGACGATGTCAAAAAACGTATCAAAATTGTTAGTATTTCGGAGTCGCCACTTGACATAGTTCAAAGGTGTGTCAAGTCACTAAAAAGGTACATCAGAACACTTTTTGACTCGTCAAAGACCTTCGTTTGAGATTCGGGTAAGGATCTCAGTCGACTCTCGAGAAGGTGTTAGGTATCCTCGAGTCCTGTGCCGAGCACAATTGCTTTTTATCACTTTTTTTTTTTTAACTTTTTTCAAATATTTTTGTTGTATTTTGCCTTATCATTTATTTACCTAAACATTACTATCAAGTCTTTAATCAATGTGTAATATGTACATTGTTGAGAAAACTTTTTTGTTCTTGGTTTAAAGTTAGTTATGGAAAGGTGCTTCAAACTATAAAACAAAACTAAAAAAAATTTCAACACTCTTTCGTTTTTATTACTTGTCGCTATAAGTTAAAGAGTCAGATTTAAATTGGGCTAAGATTTAAAAGGTTTTAAGCCCGCCTTTGTCTGCTTCGATTTTTTTAGAACATTTGCAACAATAATCTTGTTTCTGGCTTTTGAGAAAATTTATAACTACAGCCCTGTTTTCAAAGATTTTACACCATATGTGCTATTTTCCTCTGTTCTTGATTTTGACCTCATTTATAGCCAGTTCAAGTTGTTTCAGTGTTACCTTTGCATTTGATGACCAGTTTTACCAAGAGTATTTCAAATTTATCCCATAAACCTAATATCCATCATTTTTGTTTTTATATATTTTATTTATTTATTTATTTTGCAGATCTGATTTCAGTTAGACAGTTTTTGAATTTTTAGCCTTAAGTTTTGCATTGAGTGGCCAGTTTCATGAGAGGGGATAAATCTGACCTAAAACACACTTAGAATTACAAAATGGTTCTTTAGTGCTCGATTTTCTTGTCACCCTTTTTACATATACATGGGTTAAAGCATACAAAAACTAAAAATTTAATGGAACCATGCTAAGCAATATTTTGACAAAATAAAAAATTGTACTTTAAACAAACCAAAACAGACTATGAGTTGAACATACACGGGCATAATTTTTTTGCACTAAACATGCTGATTTTACAAAATAAAATACAATGGTAATTTGTGTTTACCTATGGTGCAATATTTCCTCAAGCTAAAACAACCAAAGACCCACAGAAAAACCCAAAAATGAAACCAACAGCAGCAAAAATAGTAACAGACCAACAAGACGAACAGTCCAAAACAGCCGATAAAAGACCTCAAATCAACCCTTTTTTCACAACCAAAGATCTATCTTAAAAGACTTTAGATGTTTAAATTCTTTGATCTTTAAAGCTCTCACTAACTCTTTCTATTTTTTTCTTAATATTTCTTGTATTGAATGCTCCTTTTTCTCTTTTTTTCTGATGGTATGTGTAGTAATTGTGTGCGTATATCAGAAGTAAATACATATATATATATAGGAGAGAGGGAAGAAATAAAAAAGAGGGGAAAATGGGGGAAAAAAGGTTGTTGGGTGCAAGTTCCTAAGCCATAAATGCAAAATATTTGCATTTTCTATTTTCGTGCTAAACACTCTCACCAACAAAAAAAGAAAAGCTGAAACATGCCATTTTTGGCTTCCCCTTCCTCCAAAAGTTTTGACTTCCCGGAATCCTTTTATTAAAATTTTCAGATTTTTCTGCATTTCAAAACTAAAGTTCAAACCAATACTCAAAAATGGACTCAAGTTCATACTCACAAAGAATTCAATAGATAATTAATTCCTAACTAAAATTCCTAACTAATACAGTCCAAAGAGAATTCCACCAGCTCATAAGAACAAAAACATTATGAGTGAAAAACTAGGCAAGGTCAGGCAACTCAAATTACTTGTCTCTCCATACTTTGCGCTCCTTAACTCCCTGTTTTAATCAAAGAAACCAATACAGACCTATACAAAACTCACATTTACAGTAGAACCTAAACATAAGCAAAACATAGAACAATGGACCTGGACAAAACTCAAAGTGAATTAAACCTTGGCTAAGCTAAACATGCTAAACGCCACTTAAACAAAACTCGAACATTGACAATTTATTTACCATATATGCCTAAACGCTATTCATCGCACAAACTAACACACACAGACTTCCCAAGTTCATGAACGAACGCAAGTATCACACAAGTTTGCTTTTTGGACATGAGGCATACGAGTCTGGACAGAATAATACTTGACAAGACTAGAACGAGCCAGTAACAGATTTCCTTGATTTCAATACTAAGTCCACGAGTTAAAACAATTTCCCCACTAACTCACTAATCAAAACTCGAGCTCGCAGCAACAATGACAGATCATGATACTTTCAAAATACACAAACACGATTCACATGCCTTTCAATTTGAATGAAAAAGAAAACAACTACAAGTGTGTATGGGTGTAGTCATATGATTTTCATGTCAGCAACTAAACTATTTTCCATGACCAACATCCATACAAACAATAACTGAAGGAAAAGGAAATGACTGGTTTTCTCAAACCTAAACCATTGCACCAAGCTGTGACACGTCGAACAATGCTCTGCTTCGCCCATTGACAATACTGCTGCAACAAATGAGCAGGCCGCCCCTCACTGCCTCGCTGTTGCTCCGACATCTACACCACCATGGCAGCCTAACAAAAGCTGCGGCATACAAACACTCAAAAACATTGCAGCTTCATGTAACGCCAACTCGGATCAGCTACAACGTCATCACATCCACTGTTTTGCCATGACAGAACTACCACGCTGCCATCACGAGCGGTCACCAAGTGGCTAATTCATATCCTCCATCATCGTCAAAAAATAAAAGCGACAATCACTAAAACATACCGCCTCACCATTCCACGAAAAATATCACATTAATGCCAAAACACCACCCTAAACTGCTTCTAAAAGTGCCTATGGAAAATCTCCCTCCGTATACAATTTCAAAAAAAAAAAAAAAAGGCTACAGCGATCAACCAAACCTCCATATCTTCTGTTTTAATTGAAACGACCTCATTTGGGGTCGACTCAATTAGAACGAGAAGAGAATATAGAAAGGAGGCCGAGAACGAACAAAAGAGAACCCTAATTGGATCTGCTAGTCAAAAAAATGAAGCAAGAACTTGAACTATTTTAGGAAAAACGGGACAGCAGGTGTGAAAGAGGGGGAAAGAATGAGGCTCTACATTTAAAACTCATCAGAAAACTCTAAGGAATCACTGGGAAAAAGTCTTGACAGATTCTTAAAAGTTTGATCTACAGCAAACCGCTTGGATTTTTGAGAAAATAGTTGCGAAAACGGAAAGAGGAGGTGAAAACGAGTCCGAAAATGTATTTTTGTAATTTTTCGGTGGCGGATGGTGGCCGACCGGCAAATAAGTGGTGGCGTAGGGTTTCTGGAGAGCTGGAGAAATTTCGCCAGAGTCCCTTTAGGTCTTATGGGACTCATGTGTGTGTGTAGTGAAATGAAAAGAAATGGGAATTAAAAGGGTCACAGTGATGGGGCATTCAGGACCCTTAGATCAAAATGATATGACAGTGGAGATTAATTTGGATCTTGGACCAGGCCGGGTCAAAAAGCTATGGACTGGGTCGACACAAATGTATTGGGCAATTTTCAATCTTTCATTTTGTCTAATTCTCTTTTATGGCCCCAGTGGCCTTTAAGATAAACAAAAACCAACTAAATTAAATCCTACACAATTAGAAGTCACAATTAATGAAAATATCAACAACATAATTAATCTCATCACTTTTTATATTTTTTCAATTTTTCTTCTTAATTAGACAAAAACTAAAATAGCTACAAACAAAGGGAAAATTCTAGGAAACTTAGGAAAAATTCTATAAATTTAACGCGGGTGTATTGATTTTTTTTTTTTGAATTTTTGTACTAAAATTAGATGATTACAGCAGTCCCTCTTTGTTCGAGAACATCGAAGAGTTTTTCGACAAAGATATAATCACAACTAATTTTGGCTTTTGGTTCTAGCCAAACGCATGAAAAATGGCGACCGTGCCTTGACTACAAAGTTACCCACATATCCTCGGAATAAGGAATCAGTTTAGTATAGTTCCTCACCAGCAATAGCTGGAGCTACCGCTTTGAGACAGAAAACTAGACACTTCTAGACCAAAACTAGACTGAGACTAGACAGTTCTACCCACTAACGTGATATTAGATGTTTCTAACCTACACTAGGACTAAAACGAGACACCATTAGATAGAAGTTAGGACTGTCACTTTTGGTTGCTGGTTACTGGTTGCTGTCAAGTGTTGTTTGCTTTTCTATAACTTTTACAAGAAAAACAATATTTACAATATGAAAAATTAATCGCTACATTCAGGGGCAACCTGTGTGAGTTGATCATTGACTTCTTCTTTCGAGGTTGACCCATTGCATTGTCATGGGCGTGCCCGTTGTAGAAACTAAAAATCCTTTGCATTGTAAAGGGAGGGCCCAATTGCTGAGATTGAAAACTTTGTATTTGATAAAGATGTGTTGATGCTGAAACTGAATCTTCTGTATTGTCAAGAAAGGGCCCTATGCTGAAACTGAAACCTCAGTATTTTCATAAATGAGGTATTGATGCTGAAAGTAAAATCCTCTACATTGTCAATGGAGGGCCCGATGCTGGATCTGAAATCCTCTGTACAAATCAACTTGTTGGGTAGAGAAACTTGGCACAAATATACAAAATGTATCATAGGATTACCAGGTGAAATTTCACCACCTTTGGGATCCTTTATCTTTAAAATTAAAAAAACTTCTGCCCCAGTTTAGTATAAATTGGGGCATCCAAGCTTCTTTAGCCATTAACCATGAACTTCGAGGCAAGTTTCACGTCGATGAAGAATGGGAAAATAATGAATTTTCTCCCAGTATGAACACAAAGAAAATAAGAGGGATATTGAACTTTCTCATTTTCTCAAAAAAATAAAAAAAGAACTTCTGCCCTAGTTTAGGATAAACTGGGGCCTTCAATTTTCTTTTAATTGACCGCAAATTTGGAGGCAAGTTTTGCGTCAACGTGAAACAAGGAAAATAAATAAATTTTTTCATGTTATGACCGCAGCCGAGTGGCTGCCTACGTATCTTTTTGAGAGGAATCAAGTCAAAACATAGCTCTGACAATCTAATGCCAATTTTGTTTTGATGTTTTTAATTTCATTTCATTTCATCACAATTACATCGATACCTAAACAGAGTTTACAACAGAGGTACAAGGCTCTAAAGGCCAACAAAGGGTACAATGTTTTGGGTAAGATAATGTCCTAACAAAAGAAAGTTGAAATGAAGCTCATATGTAGTATCTCTTGACTTCATCTACATTGATTGGCATCTCGGTTGTCCTACCTTATGGATCCATCAAGTATAAGGCACTGTTTGGCAATAATTTCTTTATTAGATATGGTCCTTGCCAATTTGGAGCAAATTTTTCTTTAGCTTCTTCCTGATGAGGAAAGATTCGTTTCAGAACCAATTGCCCTTCTTTCAAATCGCGGTGGTGAACTTTCTTGTTGTATGCACGGGGCATTCCTTATTGATAAAGCTGACCATGACAGACTGCATTGAGCCTCTTCTCGTCAATGAATGACATTTGTTCCAACCGGGTTTTGACCCATTCTGCATCCTAAATTTCTGCTTCCACAATAATTCTGAGCGATGGAATTTTAACTTCAGCTGGTATGACCGCTTCGGTCCCAAATACCAATGAGTACGGGGTTGTACCTATGGAAGTGCTCACAGTTGTGTGGTAGCCAAGCAAGGCAAAAGGCAACTTCTCATGCCAGTCACGAGATCCTTGTATTATTTTTCTAAGGATCTTCTTGATATCCTTGCATGTTGCTTCAACCGTACCATTTGGTTTTGGCCTGTAAGGTGTGGAATTTTGTGTGTGATCTTGAATCTTTCACATACTTCATTCATCAAATGATTGTTTAGCTTTGCCGCATTATCGGTGATGACGGTAGTTGGGATACGGAAGCGACAAACGATGTTAGAATGTATGAAATCCACCACAACATTCTTGGTCACAGACTTGAGAGTGACGGCCTTAACCCACTTGGTGAAGTAATCAATTGCAACCAAGATGAATTTGTGGCCATTTGATGCTCTTAGTTCAATGGCCCTAATAACATCCATGCCCCATACTGCGAAAGGCCAAGGAGCCGACATTGTGTGCAACTCTAAAGGCAGCGAATGTATCAGATCGCCGTGCACTTGACATTGATGGCATTTTCGCACAAAAGTTATGCAGTCATGTTCCATGGTGAGCCAAAGTATCCTGCTCTGAGCACTTTCTTTGCTAGCACGTACCTGCTCATGTAGGGTCCATAGATCCCTGAATGTATGTCATTAAGAATTTTTGTGTCTTCAGTTGCATACACGTATCTTCACAGTCCCAAGTCTGGCGTTCTTTTGTACACAACTCCTCCGCTTAAAAAGAAACCACTTGCAAGTCGTCGAAGGGTTCTTTTCTGATTGCTTTCTGCCGTTAACGGATATGTTCCATCTTGAAGGAAATTCTTGATGTCCCAATACCACGGGTAACCATCAATTTCTTCTTCAACCATATTACAGTAAGCATGTTGACTTTAAACCTTGATCTCCAACGGATCAATATGACTTTATCGGGACAGACAAGCAACGAGGCTAGTGTAAGCAATCCATCAGCCAGTTCATTGTGTATTCTTGGGACATATCTGAACTTCAGAGCATTGAACCTTTGACGGATATCATCCATGCACTGCTTCTATATGACCAACTTTAGGTCTCGGGTTTCTCATTCACCTTTCATCTGGTGTATCAAAAGATTTTAATCACCGATCACCAGTAATTCTTTAATCTCCATATCCAGTGCCATGCGCAAACCCATTATGCATGCTTCGTACTCAGTTGTGTTGTTAGTGAAACTGAAACGAAGTTGAGCCGCGGATGGGTAGTAATGCCTTGTGGGAGAAATGAGAACAGTCCCGACACCATGACCCTTAGTTAAAAGCGCCATCAAAGTACATTTTCGACACGCGTTCCTCTTTAGTGATCAATTCTTCCAATACATCTACCTCCTCATCAGGGAAGTAAGTTTTCAATGGCTCCTAGTCGTCATCCACCGGATTCTCAGCCAGATGATCAGCTAAAGCTTGACCTTTCATTGCGGTTTTGCTGACATAGACTATATCAAATTCTGTGAGCAAGATCTGCCATTTTGCAAGTTTTCCTGTTGGCATTGGCTTCTGGAATATATACTTCAGTGGGTCCATCCGGGATATGAGGTAGGTGGTATGGGACAACAAGTAATGTTTCAGCTTCTGCGCGACCCAAGTTAGGGCGCAACATATCCTTTCCAACAAAGTGTACTTGGCATCACCGTCCGTGAACTTGTTGTTCAGATAGTAAATTGTCTGCTCTTTCTTTCCCGATGTGTCATTTTGCCCCAATACACAACCAAAGGAGCTATCATTAACTGACAAGTACAGAAATAATGGTCGTCTAGGCTCGGGGGGGACCAAAATAGGAGGTTTCGACAAGTATTGCTTGATCTTGTCAAATCCTTCTTGGAACTCTTCGGTCCACACGATTTTCGCATCCTTTTTCAACAACTTGGGGATTGGCTCATATATTGTGGTGAGCTGCGCGATGAACCTGCTGATGTAGTTCAATCTGCCCGAGAAAGCTTTTGATATCTTTCCTGGTTTGACGCGGAGGTAATTCTTGTATTGATTTGATGTTCGCGGATCAGTTTTAATACCCTGCCTGCTAACAATGAAGCCTAGCAACTTTCCAGTGGGCACACCAAATGCGCACTTGGCTGGATTTAACTTCTAATTGTACCTATGGAGCCTCTCAAAAAACTTCTTGAGGTCCTTTATGTGATCTTCGGCCATTCTAGACTTGATAATCACATCATCCACGTAAACTTCTATTTCTTTATACACCATATCATGGAAAATAGCAGTCATAGCCCTCACATAGGTTGTCCCAATATTTTTTAATCCAAATGGCATCACTTTGTAGCAGAATATCCCCCAAGGTGTAGTGAATGCTGTCTTGTATGCATCATCTTCATCCATCTCGATTTGGTGGTATCCGGCGTAGCAATTAACAAAGGATTGTATCTCATGTTTGACACAATTGTCTACGAGAGTAAGAATGTTAGGCAATGGGAAATTGTCTTTAGGACTCACCTTGTTCAAATCTCGATAATCAACACATATCCTTGTTTTTCCATCTTTCTTGGGAATAAGCACAACATTCGCAACCCAAGTAGGGTACTGGGCTGGTTGAATGACTTTCACATCCAACTGCTTTATGATTTCATTATAGATTTTCTTGATCATGTCAGTTTTTAACTTCTGTTGTAAATGTTTAATTGGTGGGAAACCAGGTTGAATTGGCAATTTGTGGACTACCAAATCCAAGCTCAAACCTGACATCTCATCGTATGACCAAGCAAAGACATCCCAGTATTCAAAAAGCACTTGTAGGATATCGCTCTTCACCTCGGGATGGGCATACATGCTTATCAACAACTGCTCTGTGCATCGCCATCCTCACCTCTATCTTACGCTCCTCATCATAGGGTCCTTTGATTGGCTTTGTAGGTAGGGCTACGAAAATATGTTGTTGACTGTACCAGAAAACATACTCGGGGGGTGACCGCGCCCTTGTATCGATCTCAAACCTGCGTGGTACGGGACATACTCTTCTTTTTCTCCCAAAGATCACGACATTGCTTAGCTTCAGGGAACTCAAAGGTGATAGGTTCAAAGGAGTACCTGCTCACGTCCTCAATCCTGGGGACATCATGAACACGCCCAACCTGTCGCAGCACACGTGTAGGGAAATAAGGCTCAGTACCTCTATGAAAAAGGGATGGTTCATGCCACCACAATCAACACCACCATAAACTCCCTCTTTCGAAGGGAACCAACTAACCTGCCAGCGGACACTCTCAGTAGTGAGCGCCTTCACATATTGTAACCAATCATCCACACTCACAGGTAAGACAAGATCTCTAATGCGCCAGTAATGGTGCTCAAATGACATTTGGGCACATCAAGAGGTAGTGCAGGGTCAAAACACCCCAATAAGTGCTCGATGAACCAAACTTGCAACAGCAGGTTACAACCCTCGAAAAATTGGTCATTTTTCTGTTTGCATCGGGCCAAAGCACGGTAGATACTACCGAGAATCATGGGCACAATAGTGACATCCCTAAGTCCTCCAAATAAAGCTTTCATCACCCAGCTGAGATGGATAGATATTTGTCCATTTTCCGACGGAAAGACCATAGTACCTAGGAAAGCGAGAACAAAGGCATTCGCCTTGAATGCGAGCCCCTCACTATGCCCCCATTTATCGGCAAACTCTGGTAGATATGTCGAGTAACCGTCTGCCCTCCCATAACGAACAAAAAGATAGTCCAAACTGATAAACTCTGACGATGCATCAATCTGTGTATCCAGACGCATATGCATGTATGTCAAGAATTCCTCACACACAAATCGAGGCACTATGTGCTGCTTGCCCAACTCTTTCCGAATCAATCCCCCAATCTCCTCTAAAGTGGGGGTCATCTCAAAATCACGAAATGGAAAGGTGTTTTGAGACAGCTCCCAATGTTGAATCAAGACATTAATTAGTTCCCGGCGCGGGGGAACTGGGGTTTCAGAAGATGCGATATCTCACCCATCCTACCATTGACATTCATCCTTTTTTAATCACTCAAATTATACCACTAGTTTCTCAAATCAGTAGGTGCCTGGTCAACCATCCTAATGGCTGGTGGCGTAGAACCCTCAGTGAATTTTATCTTTCCTACTCTAGACGACGATGCAGCCATGTCAATTTAAAACCAAATAAAAATTAGGACTATGCAAACATGGACAAAATTGTGGAATAATTTGAAAAGGGGTGGGCCAAACCCAAACAAAAATAATTACATAATTGACTAGCATAGACAATTGAAAGTTAAGGAAAATGTAAGTGATAAAAAAAATTCATTCATTTTTAAAAAATTTTCCATTATAACGACACTAAATAAACTCTCCAGTACTTTTTTTTTTCTTTTTCTTTTGTTGACTAAATTAAACGATCATACTTTTTAAAGAAAAAAATTAGCCATGACAACAACACAAAATTCGACATTGAATTTACATGAACTTAGTCATTATAACGGCATCAAAAATTGACTTAAAAAATTTTGTCAATGAAAAGGTGAAAAAATAAAACGATCTAAAATTTTTCAAAAAAATCTGAAATTGCCCCTCTTAAAATAATCTCCCTTTTTTCCTCATTTTTTTTTTGCTCTCTTTGTTGTCATGTTTTTAAAAAAAGTCTTGTTTCCTTGACTAACGGTCAGCATAACGACCTTTCTAAATACAACACATAGCATGCTTGGGCCTTGAAGGCCCCTACTTGAACAGATGAAGTCTGCCTACACAGACACAGTACTTGGGGTACCATACCTCACTAAGTCCAATGATATGCAGATAATTCAGCCTAAATTGGAGCGGGTCAAACTCTAGGTGACTCAATGGGTTCATGATCTAATGATTCATCCATTTGGAAGTGCCTCAGGGGTACCAGCTGACAACGTCTAACGGCCTGGCCCAATGATACGGGGTAAACCCACGGAAGCAAATAACAAGTAACGGAAGCAAAAGATGAACACAAGATCAAAGAAATAAGGGACGAGGAAGAACAAAAATAGATTAAAGAACGAATCAAACTAACCAAATTAGATTGATTCAAGGGAGAAAGAGACTTGAACCACTAACGGGGTCACACTAGTGGCGATCCACCATGGATTCCATGTAAGAGATACATGAAGCCAATGCTTCAACAATAAGGACCTAGTATCTTCTAATGTCTATTCTTTAATACTCAAATCTAGCTGCTGAAATAAAATGACTAAGTGTGGTATTTATAGGTTCACCACACTTCTAAATGAAATGTCTAAATAGCCCCTAAGTCTAGTCAAAACAATACAAATCACTTAGGGCTATAGTCGGAATTACACCACAAAATAGTAGGAAACCCGGATGGACTCTCAGCAAACTAGGCGCCCCACCTACAGAGTAGGCGACCAGATGATGCAGCCCGAACACGTGTTGATCAAGTGTTCGATCCACCGAGGAGACCGCTGACACGAAGTCAAGCCAAGCTGCTGCACGATGTGCACATTCACTTAGCCTGGCCGAAGGAAAACCATTGCCCTGAAGCTGAGTGGCCGGGCTCAAGAACCGAAGGCATTATCTTCAGATTTGAGCCCGAAGACAAAGTGACCGAGGACATTGAGCTCGACGACAAGTGAGCGTCCGAGGGCAATAAGTTCGAGCAAGCAACCACGCACCGAAGTCAAGGCTGCCGAACACTAACTTAGCTCAGCCCTGCGTGGCTTGTTTTTATTGGTCACTTGTGACTATTTACTACTTTATCCCTAGCATAGTCTATAAATAGTCCATTTCCATTTCATTGTATAAGATCAAGTTTTTGAGTATATGAAAAACATAGCAAGTGCTATTGTGAGTCTCCGATGGAGCCTAATCCCGACGTGGGCTTTTAAAGAACTTGTGTCAATCGGTGTTATTCGTTTGAACAAATTCTTCTTGGTCATTCAATTTGCAAGAAGCGGATCTTTCTTGAGGATTGTTGCATAGTATAGGTGCGTCTTGATTTCCCTTCGATCGAGCTTTGAGACAGGTTCCTCACTGTTCTTTCGAATCGAAGCAAGATTTGTCTTGCTTCTATCTTTACTTTTCTTGTTGTTTTCTTCCGCGTTTTGTGTTTAGCATTTCCTTCGGGTTTGCTTGCACCATCTTGGTATCAGAGCAAGGTTTGAGTTTGTTCTTACAACCTCAAATTCTGTTCACTTAAATCGTGCTTTTGTCTTTAGTTTCAGCTTTCTTCCGTGTGTTTGATTGTTGTTGCTGAGTGTTTACAAAAAAAAAAAAAACAAAAAAAGTAGAACAACAAAAATTCAAAAATTGTGTTTGATTGTTGGTTGTTTGGATTAAACAACCATTGATTCTTGTTCACCATCGATTCCTGATTCCAACAAGTACCCGACGTACCATTTTCGTGACTAGGGTTTCTTGGTGAAATTTGGACAGTTTTGAAGTTTGTTGGTGACTGGAACTCGAACCCCATCGTGTTTGGTTGAAACCGATGAAGATTGGTGGTTCTTGAGTGATTTGGGTTTGTTTTGTGCTTACAAATTCGAAGTTCTGCGTTTGAAATGTTGTCCGTACGCCGAAAAATTGTTACAAGTGTAACAGTGTACGACACAAGAGCTGGATCTTAGCTCAAGGACTTTGAACTGATTACCTCCGTTGTTGTGGAACCGGAGTCGAAGAAGCAACCCAGATTCTGTTAAAAATTCGTGGTCAGTTAACCGAAGCTAAATTGTCCGTACGCCGGAGCAAGCTTCACTGTTCCATTGAAGAAGAAAGGGGTAAAGTGTAAAGAACAAAGCCCCAGGTGAAAGGTTGTCGGCTGAAAAGAGGAAATTGGATAAGAAAAAAACCCTATCCGTACCAAGGAGGGACCACTCTTGTACGGACAAGAGTTGGTGTGTTCGAAAAAGATTCCAAAGGGAATCAAAGGGTAGATTCTCCTAGGTTTTCACTTTCTTCTGTCCGAAATTCTAGTTAGTAGATCTTTTGAGTAATTTTCCTACTCGAGGTCGTACAAACTAATTCGAGCTTATAGGAACTCGTGCGTGGGCGACCGAAGTCCAACTTCGTACAAATTTCTTTGACTTCCCAAGCGCAAGAGTAAATAGCTGTCCGTTCCGATCGAGTCAAATCAACTCACTCTTCCCGAAGTAAGACATTGCAACTTGTCGAATTCGAAGGAATTGGGAGAAGTTGATCAACCGAGGAAGCCATTGGCTACAAGTTCTTGAGTGACCAAAAACCGAACCCATAAATTGAGTGGACTCGAGTGCCACCCATCAAAGGTGAGGGAGTGTGTGAGGTGATTTCTAACCTTTAACATTTATTTGGTCTTTGATTTGTGCAGGTACCATGGCTGGGAATGGAGGCGATGTCAAAGGCGTTGAGAAGCCCGAAGTGTCGTTAGCCGATCTCATGGCTGCGATACAAGGCGTCAGTGCTGAAGTAAGAGGAGTGAGTGTTCGAGTAGCTCAACTCGAACAAGGAAGCGCGTCCGTGGCCATGCATAGGTCCGGCACTGGAACAAGTAGCTCCACTCCGATGAAACCTGAGCTGTATGCTGAGCTTGTTCGACAACATCAGTTGACGAGTGAAGAAATATGGAGAGAACTTAACTTGGGCAATCCCCAAGCACAACAACACTTGGGCAATCCCCAAGCTGGCTATCAGAACTTGGGCAATCCCCGAGTAGAGAAGATACCACTTCCAAAGGCCCGAAGAGATCTTGGAGCCGTTGTCGAAGAGGTTGATGAAGAGGAATTTCCCGAGGATGAATATGAGCATGAGCCGCCATTCGCTCAATGAAGGCAAGCTCATCGAGGTCGTAGAAATTTCCGAGGTCGAGGCCGAGGTGCAAATGTTGAAAGGCATATTGAGCGTGAGCCTGAAGATCGAAATGATGAGTATCCCGAACAGGTTCGTGGTGTTCGAGACTCAAATTTGAGCAGTGTCAAGATCACTATTCTACCCTTTAAAGGAACTAGTGATCCAGATGAATATCTTGAATGGAAGCTTAAAATGGAGCGAATCTTCGAAACCAACGAGATGACCGAAGAGAGAAAAGCTGCCCATGCCATTGCTTCGTTCGAAGCGTATGCATCTACATGGTGGGAGGCTGACAAGAGGCATAGACGAAGGAATGCCTATCCCGAAGTCATTACTTGGTCACAGTTGAAGAGAGCAATGGATGCTAAGTATTTGAGCGCCAAGTACAGGCAAACTCAACTACAAAAGCTCTATGAGTTAAAGCAAGGGTCCAAGTCAGTCCAAGAGTATCATGATGAGTTCGAAAAGGTTCGATTGAATCTTGATCTGGTCGAAGATGAAGAGCAAGCCACTATTCGGTTCAAAAATGGCTTGGCTCGAGATGTGTCATCTCAATTGAGGCTACACGTGTACCACACGTTGGAAGACCTGTTCGAAGCTGCTACCGAAGCTGAAAAATTGGTGAAGGACGATAAGGCAAACCGGTATCGAGGAGTCACTACTTCTACTCCCTTGAACCGAGGTAAAGAATGGAATAGTCCAAACCAAACAAGTGCCAACACTGTTAGAGATTCGAAGAGACCCTTCGAAAGGGGTGTGACCGTTAACCAGCCAAGAGAAGTGGGAGGTAAAGTGCAACTAAACTCTCCTAGTGCTTCCAATATTCAGTGTCACAAATGCAAAAGTTATGGTCACATGGCAAAAGAGTTTCCAACTCGCAAAGTTATGCTTCTGCTCGAAGATGGAACCGTCCATGAGCAAGCGAGTGACACCGAGGAGGAATTTATCGAGGAGGCTGACCGAGCTGAAGGTGAAGATGATCATGAGGCTACCGAAGCTAATCATCCGAAAATGTTTCTTGTGGTTCGAAGGAATTTGAGCTGCATGACTCTTGAAGAAGAGGACAACCAAAGAGAAAATCTCTTCCATGCCCGATGTCGAGTGAGGGGAAAGGTGTGTTCGATGATCATTGACTCTGGTAGTTGTGCAAATGTGGTGAGCCAAACCTTGGTTTCACAAATGGGACTATCTACGATGAAGCATCCCCACCCTTACAAATTACAATGGCTGAATGAGTGTGGAGAGTTGAGGGTTGTCAAACAAGTGTGGATCAAGTTTAGAATTGGCGAGTATCAAGATGAAATGATATTCGATGTGGTGCCGATGCAAGCTTGTCATTTGCTATTGGGGAGACCGTGGCAGTATGACCGGTCAGTTGTTCACAATGGAAGATCCAACACTTACACTGTAAAGCTCGAAGGGAAGAGTTTCATACTCAAACCCTTGTCTCCAAAGCATGTCACCGAGGACTATAAACGGATGGAAGAATTGAAAGAAGCAGCCAAAGCTAAGCTTCCGATGGGAGCAAAATTGGGGGCCGAAGAGACAAACTCACTGCCCGAAGTGAAAGGAATCTGTGCAATCATGCAACCGGGTGAGTTTCTTCGAGGCAACGACAACGGTCAGATACTGATCTGCCTCGTGCACAAGGGTATCTTTCTAAACTCTAATGATGATTTTTCTAACGATAAGCCTTTGCCTAGTACTGTACAAAGTATTTTGCAGGACTTCGGAGACATGTTTCCCGAGGAAATGCCGGGTGGATTACCTCCGTTGAGAGGAATCGAGCACCAAATTGACTTCGTACCGGGGACTCAAATCCCCAACAAACCTGCATACCGGTGTAATTCCGAAGACACCAAAGAGCTCCAAAGGCAGGTTGATGAGTTGCTGAACAAGGGCCTTGTTCGAGAGAGCTTGAGTCCTTGCGTCGTCCCGAAGAAGGATGGAACATGGCGAATGTGCGTTGACTGTCGAGCAGTCAACAAAATAACGGTAAAATATCGTCATCCTATTCCTCGACTAGATGACATGCTAGATGAATTAAGTGGTTCTTCATGCTTTACAAAGATTGACCTCAGGTCCGGTTACCACCAGATCCAAATGAAACCCGGAGATGAGTGGAAAACCGCATTCAAGACCAAATTGGGTCTCTATGAATGGTTGGTAATGCCATTTGGCTTATCAAATGCCCCGAGCACATTCATGCGATTGATGAACCATGTGCTCAAACCGTTCATAAACAAGTTCATTGTCATTTATTTCGATGACATACTTGTTTATAGCCGAACCATGGATGAACATGTCGAACACCTAAGGCTTGTGCTTGATAAGCTTCGAGAAGAGAAGTTATATGCTAACTTCAAGAAGTGTGTCTTTGGTGTCGATCGAGTAGTCTTTCTAGGATTTGTTGTCAGTGCTAATGGTATCGAAGTCGATGAGTCAAAAGTCGAAGCCATCAAAGATTGGCCAACTCCCACCTCGGTATCTCAAGTTCGTAGCTTCTATGGCCTAGCTAGCTTTTGCCGAAGGTTTGTTCGTGACTTTAGCACCGTGGCAGCTCCTTTAACCGAGCTGGTTAAGAAAGATCATCCATTTGTATGGGGAGAGTCCCAAGAAAGGGCTTTCCAAGAATTGAAACGGAGGCTTTGCTCTGCCCCGTTATTGCAACTCCCTGACTTCGGCAAAGCATTCGAAGTCGAGTGTGATGCATCTGGAGTTGGGATCGGAGGAGTGCTGATGCAAGAATCGAAGCCAATCGCTTACTTTAGCGAAAAGCTTAAGGGTGCAACCTTGAACTACTCTACGTATGACAAGGAGTTGTATGCCCTCGTTCGAGCACTCGCCCATTGGCAGCATTATTTGTGGCCTCGAGAGTTTGTGATCAAAAGTGATCATGAGTCCTTGAAGCATCTCCGAGGACAGGAGAAATTGAACCGAAGACATGCCAAGTGGGTTGAATTCATTGAGAGCTTTCCCTATGTAATTCATTACAAAAAGGGGAAAGACAATGTTGTGGCCGATGCACTATCAAGGAAATTTGCCTTAGCGACCACTCTCGCCTCTAGGCTCATGGGATTTGAAAGCATCAAGTCGATGTACGAAGAAGATCCCAAGCTGAAATGCGTCTGTGACGCAATCTTGAGTGGCCGAAGGGTTGAGAAATATCAGTGGCACGATGGCTACCTCTTCAAGAATGGGAGGGTTTGTGTGCCAGTGTCATCGTGGAGAGAGCTCTTAGTTCGAGAAGCTCACTCCGGTGGACTGATGGGGCACTTCGGTGTCGACAAAACTCTTGGTATCTTGACCGAGCAGTTCCATTGGCCCAAAATGCGACGAGATGTGGAAAAGCTTTGCAACGCTTGTCTCGTTTGCAAGAAAGCTAAATCGAAGTCCAACCCTCATGGTTTGTATACCCCGTTGCCTGTGCCTGATCGACCTTGGGTTGATATATCCATGGACTTTGTCTTGGGACTACCGAGGTCGGGGGGAGGACATGATAGCATCTTTGTTGTGGTTGATCGTTTTTCAAAAATAGCTCACTTTATTCCTTGCAAAACGAGTGATGATGCACAGCATGTAGCTACATTGTTTCTTTCTAATGTGTTGAAATTGCATGGTGTACCTCGTACTATTGTGAGTGACCGAGACTCAAAATTCTTGAGTCATTTTTGGAAGTGTTTGTGGGGTGCCCTCGGCACCAAGCTACTATTCTCGATGTCTCACCATCCACAGACTGATGGACAGACCGAGGTAGTTAACCAAACCTTGGGATCAATGCTTCGAGCAATGACCAAAGGCAAGGTTGGAAGCTGGGCTGATCGTTTGCCCATGATGGAGTTTGCATACAACCGAACGGTGCATAGAATGATCAATATGACCCCGTTTGAATGTGTGTATGGTTTTAATCCTTTGATTCCACTTGATTTAACCCCATTGCCTCGAGATTCTGTTCTTGATTTTGAAAGTACTCGACGAGCAGCTGCTTTGATCGAATTGCATGCAAAGGTGAAGAAGAACCTCGAGGAAGCCTATGCAAAGGTTGCCTTAAACAAAAACAAGGGGCGTAAAAAGCTGGAATTAGAGAAGGGAGATTGGGTTTGGGTTCACTTCCGAAAGGAGCGTTTCCCGAACCTAAGGAAAGGGAAGTTGGCTCCTCGAGGGGATGGTCCATTTCAAGTGTTGACCAAGATCAACAACAATGCTTACGTGATCGACCTCCCTGGTGAGTATAACGTGTCCAACACCTTTAATGTTGCTGACTTAGCTCCTTGTGTTGTAGGTCAAACTTCGGAGGATGAAGAAGGCTCGATTTCGAGGACGAAATCTTCTCAAGAAGGGGAGGATGATGCAGCCCGAACACGTGCTGATCAAGTGTTCGATCCACCGAGGAGACCAATGATACGAAGTCAAGCCAAGCTGCTGCACGATGTGCACATTCACTTTGCCTGGCTGAAGGAAAACCATTGCCCCGAAGCTGATTGGCCGGGCTCAAGAACCGAAGGCATTATCTTCAGATTTGAGCCCGAAGACAAAGTGACCGAGGACATTGAGCTCGACGACAAGTGAGCATCCGAGGGCAATGAGTTCGAGCAAGCAACCACGCACCGAAGTCAAGGCTGCCGAACACTAACTTAGCTCAGCCCTGCGTGGCTTGTTTTTATTGGTCACTTGTGACTATTTACTACTTTATCCCTAGCATAGTCTATAAATAGTCCATTTCTATTTCATTGTAGAATATCAAGTTTTTGAGTATATGAAAAACATAGCAAGTGCTATTGTGAGTCTCCGATGGAGCCAAACCCCGACGTGGGCTTTTAAAGAACTTGTGTCAATCGGTGTTATTCATTTGAACAAATTCTTCTTGGTCATTCAATTTGCAAGAAGCGGGTCTTTCTTGAGGATTGTTGCATAGTATAGGTGCATCTTGATTTCCCTTCGATCGAGCTTTGAGACAGGTTCCTCATTGTTCTTTCGAATCGAAACAAGATTTGTCTTGCTTCTATCTTTACTTTTCTTGTTGTTTTCTTCCGCATTTTGTGTTTAGCATTTCCTTTGGGTTTGCTTGCACCACCAGAGTAGGCTCCCCAACCTAAAAGTGGGCGGCCAGAGTAGGGGGTCTGCCTATAATTTAGGCGCCCCAAACTCCTGAGGCTTGATTTCAAGTGGGCGGTCCGCCCCTTTGAGTAGGCGGTCCGGCTCTTCCTGGGAGGTCTTGAAATGGCTCAAAATGTGTCTCCCGAGCCTCTCCTTTGGAGCCTAGGTGGTCCTTCTTCCTTGGCGCTCCTTTGCATGATCTTCAAGTCGCTTCCCGGAGCCCGTGACTTGTTTTCCTTTTACTCTCAAGCTTGGCTCTTGATGGTTGGCGCTTTGGCTCCAATTTGCCCCGCATCATCCTCCCCTTCTTGAAAGGATTTCGTCCTCGAAATCAAACCATCAAGACCTACAATCAAAGACAAGCATAACCAAAATCTCCTACTACAAAAGTAGGTTAGTGCAAGTAGTGTGGAAAATACACTCTTATGGTATAACCAAGCATCAATAACAATGATAAAACGCATGTTTCCAAAAAAAAAAAAACAACAAGTATTTGGCTTCCCCAATGGGTGCACTCAACACATGGTTCATCAAAGAGATCAATAGGGTAAAGAATATGCAAGATCAAGTCATCAAAATCCCGATGATCCCTTAGTCCAATAAGAACACACCAAAACTTTCCATTACAAGAGTAGGCAAGTCCAACAAGAGTGAGTACAAGTGATATGAAAATCACACTCTTGTGATAGAGCCAAGTATCAATACTCATCAAAAAGCTTATGTCTCCCAAGGAAACAAAAAGTTCTTGACTCAACAATGACAAGCACTCACTACCATAACAAGCAAAGAGATTAATAAGGCATGGAACATGCAAGATTAAGCAACTAAGTTCCTTATGACCTCCAAGCTTATGGTCAACATACCAAGCCTTCAATGCATTACTATCACAATGTGCTTCATTGGCTTTGGCATGCTCAACACCCAAGGTGTGATCAACATATGGGGTGGAGTAAAAAAATAATTCAATTGGCAACTCACATCAAATACTCCACTCCCCTTCTTGGAAGCACTCTTACACACAGCAAGAGTGGCTCCCGCACCTCCAAATCCATCTCTAAGACAACCTCCCTCACTAGGCAAACTCCCAAGGACGGTCTCCAAAATAGGTTCTTCATCATTGTAGTCCACACAACAAAGGTTAGAATTACAAGAAGATGGTCCAACACAACCAATACCACGACAACTTATCTCACTTGGAGTTTCAAACAATGGATTGTCTATAGAGTTCAACTTTCCAAACCATGGAAGTTTAAATCCAAACTCTTCTCTAGTTAGATATTCACCCTCACCTCTTTGAAAATCCTCTTCAAACAAAGGGTTTGTGAAAACAAGTCCACTACCATCAAAGGTGAGGCATCCAAACTAGAGTCATCATCCACACTTGAGGAGTCATCGAATACAATTCAATCCATCTCATCCAGTAGGGACTCCTCAAGGTCACTACTATCCTCACTACAACACATATGTCCACCATTATCAAGCAATTCATCAAGGGAAAGGATAGTGTATTCATTCAACTCATCTTCCCCTTTATTAAATATATGTGGGGTGTCATAACAAGGTTCACAAGCAAGGTAAACTACACAATCTTCACTAAAGAGAGGTTCAATAAAAATCGAGCTCACATCATGATGTGGCTTATCATACCTCTCAACTAGTGGTTCACAATCACACACAAGTTGGCCCACCGCCTTTTCAGTAGTTGCAAACACATTGTAATCATACAAATTATCAACTAGTGTTGAGTTATCACAAACACTATCACATGATAAGGAAGTAACATGTTCAAGGGAAGAACTTTCACATACCTTTGAGTGGCCATCTTGCTCACTCAATGCACTTGAAGTGTCTTGAGTTGTTCCTTTACCTTGAAGCTCACATTGAAGATTTTTTTCACCTTGTCCTCCAATCTTGAAACATGATTGAGGCTCCATTGGTTTGCCTCCAAGAGTACCTACACAAGAGCTAACACAAGTAGAAGAAAAAGATAAAGGGTTAATGTTAGAATAAGGGGTGCCCTCACTCTCAATGATTCTTTTTCCCTCTTTCTTTTCCCTCATTTTCTTTTCAAGGTTTGGTGTTGATTCAGGTGGTGACATCCCACTCACATCACTCAACACATCCTCTCATTTTTCCACTCGAGGAATGTCACCGGTCACTCCCTTACTCCTCTCAATCTTTTGTCTCTCAAATTCGGATGAATTGGGACGAGGCACAAAAATACCTATAGCCGGAGTAGGTGGACTCTTAACATCAACCCGGAATCTAGGACTAAGAGACTCATCACTTGAGGTCTCTTTCTTCTTTGTTGGTGAACCACTTGGCTTTGGAGCTTGTGCTTTGGGGTTCACCTTGTTGACATTTGTCAACTCTTTTCTTGAAGTAGTCCCACCATTGCTTGTGATTGTAGGACCTCTTGTTTGCTTTATTTCATCCTTGGATTGAGATACTTGCTCCTTTCCTTTTTGCATAGGCCTAGAAGATGTACTAGGATAGAACTTAAACTTTTCCCGGCAAGGTTCAAAGTCATAAGTTCTTTGCCCTTTGCTCACATTGTACACATCCTTCACGAGATCATACCGCACCCTCTTGCCTTGCAACCATGGTTTCCCTAGCCAAACACCATAATACTCCATGGGATACACATCACACCAAATATATTCCTTGTAACTCCCATGAGATATGAGTACCCAAGCTTCACTAGTAACCCAAATACCTTGACACTCATAAGGATATTTCAATTTGTAGCATGGTATGTTTAGTCTATCAACCCAAGAGACGTTAACAAAATTAGTATAGGCTTCACTAATCTTGAGCAAGCATCCTCTACTACCATTCACCTCAAAAATAAACCTACATTCACACATGTCTTGTATAGGATCAAGTCCAAGAAAACCATAACCCCCAAGTTGGGTTATCCTTATCCCTCCACTAGTGGCAACACCACTAGAATAACCTCCACTTCCCGTCACTCTTCCAACATTAGAAGTGTTGTTGAAAGTCGAGGAAGAAGTACCACTATGGAACACATAATTGTCTCTCGCCTTAGTTCCATAGCCCATAGCACCACTCCTACCACCACTACTAGAACAATACACCCCTGTAATGGTAAGAGCAACACCATTTCTCATTCCACCCTTCACATGGGAATAAGGAGTACTAGGTTGTTTAGCACAACTAGAAGGTGCAAATCTCCCGCTTCCCATGGAACAACCACCACCTCCTCCCATACTAATGGAAGGTCCCCTACTACTCCCTTGCACACCATTAGCAACACCAAGAGAAGATGAAAATGAACAATTCTCATAATCAACCTCATCATCAAATCTCTCTACGTCACCATCATCATGCACAAATTCATCACAAGAAGAGTAAGTAGGATCATCATACCTTGAAGCGTCACTATCTTCAAATTCTTGACTAGTGGCATAAGATTCTTCACATTCATTTTCGTAAGCCTCATAGTCTTCTTCATCTTCATAATCAACATAGTGACCCGCTTCTACATCATATGAGCCTTGGTTCCCCGAATCGTCATAGCAATACCCATCATCACCATCATAGGAACCATAGTCTCCATCATCTCCGCATGAGTCATACCCTTCACATTCGTCATCCGAAGCCATAGTTGTAACCAAAGAGTTAAGGACCTCACAAATTCACTCCCTCACGTGTATCACTCAAAAGATGTCACTCAATTTTCTTTCCACTCGTGTATACACTCAAGGTCGTTGGCTTTTGTGACCTCACTCTATTGTTCTCACCACTCAAGTCTTTTTCCACTCAAGACCTTCTTGTTTCTTAGTAATCACAATGGCAAAATCAATCAACTATTGCACCCAAATAATGGTTCGAAATGGTGTTTAAGTGACTCGATGTACGGAAGCTATTTTAATGCGCACTTGAAGCAAGCAAGTTCTACGACTTTAAGTAAAGACTCTAAGACACACAACTCCCTAAAGGATCAAAGATTAGTGTTAATAAAGTAGGACTAATACCCTAGAAACACTAACCAAGAGGTACGGAAACAAACGGAACACAAAAACACACGAAAAGAAGCCAAACGGAGACCCTCCAGGAGTGGGCGGTCCGCCTAGTCACAGGGGCGGTCCGCCTGCCCAACTTCAGAGAGTTTAATAGGCGCCCCGCCAACTATTTGGGCGCCCCGCCTACTGGGATTTTCAGCACAGTTCAATAGCGGGTTTTTGGCCCCCTTTCACCCAAATTCCGATGTTTTCAAGGTGTTTTTCCACTTCCTGGGAGGTCTTGAAATGGCTCAAAATGTGTCTCCCGAGCCTCTCCTTTGGAGCCTAGGTGGTCCTTCTTCCTTGGCGCTCCTTTGCATGATCTTCAAGTTGCTTCCCGGAGCCCGTGACTTGTCTTCCTTTTACTCTCAAGCTTGGCTCTTGATGGTTGGCGCTTTTGCTCCAATTTGCCCCGCATCACCCAACACACCTCCTCCTAAAATAAGGTTAATTTTTGTGCCCGAAGTCACGATAGAAAATTCCAGCCGACAAAGCAAAACTGGCGTGCATGTGTGCAGTGTTTCAGAAGACTCAGAGGTGTACAAGAGAAGACAGTTGTATATTTACAGTTCAAATAAAATCAAAACAATAACATTCAAGGTTTTTTATGTGATCACGGCAATATAACAACAAAAATATTTTAAAATAGCCAAAAAGCAAAGTCGCCAAGGCTGTCACACCCCTTTTTTGAAACCGATTGGATTCTCTGTTTTAGTGCTTATGGAATTTTGATTAAATTTTGGTACAATTTGTTAGGGTTTTCCATTTAAGGAAGTGACAGTGTTCAAAAAGGTACCAAAATTGCTATTATTTTGGAGTCGCCACTTGACATAGTCCAAAGGTGTTCCAAGTCACCTAAAAGGTACCTCGGAACACTTTTTGACTCGTCAAAGGTCTGCATTTGAGATTCGGGTAAGGACCTCGGTTGACTCTTGGGAAGGTGTTAGGCATCCTCGAGTCTTGTGCCGAGCACAGTTGCTTTTTATCACTTTTTCTTTTTTTGACTTTCTTTCAAATATTTTTGTTGTATTTTGCCTTATAATTTATTTACCTAAACATTACTATCAAGTCTTTAATCAATGTGTAATATGTACATTGTTGAGAAAACTTTTTTGGACTTGGTTTAAAGTTAGTTATGGAAAGGTGCTTCAAACTATAAAACCAAACTAAAAAAAAAAATTCTAACACTCTTTCATTTTTATTACTTGTGTCTATAAATTAAAGGTTTAGATTTAGATTTAAATTGGGCTAAGATTTAAAAAATTTTAAGCCCGCCTTTGTCTGCTTCGATTTTTCTAAAACATTTACAACAATAGTCTTATTTTGTAAGATTTTCGCACAAAATATCCTACTACTTTGTTATGACGTTGGGGCTTTTGAGAAAATTTGTAACTACAGCCCTATTTTCAAAAAATTTACACCATATGTCCTATTTTCCTCTGTTCTTGATTTTGACCTCATTTATAGCCGGTTCAAGTTGTTTCAGAGTTACCTTTGCATTTGATGACCATTTTTACCAAGAGTATTTCAAATTTATCCTATTAGCCTAATTTCCATCATTTTTATTTTTATATATTTTATTTAATTATATATTTTGCAGATTTGATTTCAGTTAGACAGTTTTTGGATTTTTAGCTATAAGTTTTGCATTGAATGGCCAGTTTCATGAGAGGGGCTAACTCTGACCTAAAACTCACTTAGAATTTCAAAATGTTGCTTCAGTGCTCGATTTTTCAGTCACCCTTTTTACATATACATAGGTTAATGCATACAAAAACTAAAAACTAAAGGAACCATGCTAAGCAACGATTTGAAAAAAAAAAATTGTACTTTCAACAACACTAAAACAGGCTATGAGTTGAACATACATGAGCATAATTTCTTCACGCTAAACATGTTGATTTTACAAAATAAAACATAATGGTAATTTTTGTTTACCCATTGTGCAATATTTCCTCAAAATAAAAAACCAAATGCCCACAGCAACAACCCAAAATAAAACCAATAATAGCAAAAATAACAACAGACCAGAAAGACGAACAGTCCAAAACAGCCAATGATAGACTTCAAACCAACCCTTTTTTCACAACAAAAGATCTATCTTAAACGACTTTAGATGTTTAAAGTCTTTGATCTTTAAATCTCTCACTAACTCTTTCTATTTTTTCTTAATATTTCCTGTATTGAATGCTCTTTTTCTTTTCTTTTTTTTTTCTGATGGTAGGTGTAGTAATTGTGTGTGTGTAAATGAGAAGTAAATGCAAATATATATAGGAGAGAGGAAAGAAATAAAAAAGGGAGGGAAATTGGGGGGGGAGGGGGGAGGAGGGAAGGCTATTGGGTGCAAGATCCTAAGCCATAATTGCAAAAAATTTGTATTTTTCATTTTCGTGCTAAACACTCTCACCAACAAAAAAGGAAAAGCTGAAACATGCCATTTTTGGCTTCCCCATCCCCTAAAAGTTTAACTTTCAGGATTTTTTTTATTAAAATTATTAGATTTTTCTGCATTTCAAAACTAAAGTTCAAACCAATACTCAAAAATGGACTCAAATCCATACTAACAAAGAACTCAACAGATAATTAATTTCTGACTAAAATTCCTAACTAATACGGTACAAAGAGAACTCGACCAGCTCATAAGAACAAAAACATTATGAGTGAAAAACTAGGCAAGGTCAGGCAACTCAAATTACTTGTCCCTCCATACTTTGCACTCCTTAACTCCCTGTTATAACCAAAGAAACCAATACAGACCCTTACAAAACTCACATTTACAGCAGAACCTAAACATAAGCAAAACATAGAACAATGGACCTGGATAAAACTCAAAGTGAATTAAACCTTGGCTAAGCTAAACATTCTCAACAACATTTAAAAAAAACTCGAACATTAACAATTTATTTACTATATATGCCTAAACGCTTTTCATCGCACAAACTATCGCACAACTTCGCTTTTCGGACAGGAGGCATACGAGCCTGAACAGAATAATGCTTGACAAGACTAGAACGAGCCAGTAACAGATTTCCTTGATTACAACATTAAGTCTACGAGTCAAAATAATTTCCCCACTAAACTCACTAATCAAAACTCAAGCTCGCAGCAATAATGACAGAACATGATACTTACTAAACACACAAACATGATTCATATGCCTTTCAATTTGAATGAATAAGAAAACATCTACAAGTATGTACGGGTGTTGTCATATGATTTTTCATGTCAGCGACTAAACTATTTTCCATGACCAACATCCATACAAATAATAACTGAAGGAAAAGGAAATGAATGGGTTTTCTCAAACCTAAACTGTTGCATCAAGCTATGACATGTCGAACCAATGCTTCGCTTCGCCCATTGACAATGCTTCTGCAACAAACGAGCAGGAAATCCCTCACTGCCTCGCTGTTGCTCGGACATCTACACCACCACGGGCAGCCAAACAAAAGCTGCGACGTACAAACACTCAAAAGCATTGCAGCTTCATGTAACGCCAACTCGGATCAGCTACAACGTCATCACATCCGCTGCCTCGCCATGACAGAACCACCATGCTACCATCACGAGTAGTCACCAAGTGGCTATTTCATATCCTCCATCATCGTCAAGAAACAAAAGTGACAATCACCAAAACATCAGTGACAATCACCAGAACATCACAGCCTCACCATTCCAAAAAAACATCACATTAACGCCAAAACACCACCCTAAACTACTTTCAAAACTGCCTATGGCGAATCTCCCTCCGTCCACAGTTTAAAAAAAAAAACTACAGTAATCAATAAAACCTCCATATCTTCATGTTCTAATTGAAACGACCTCATTTGGGGTTGACTCAATTAGAACGAAAAGAGAATGGAGAAAAGGGGCCGAGAAAAAATAAAGGAGAACCCTAATCGGATCTACTAGTCAAAAAAATGAAGTACGGAATTAAACTATTTTAGGGAAAACGAAGCAACAGGTGTGAAAGAGGAGGAAAGAACGAGGCTCTAGATGTAAAGCTCACCGGAAAACTCGAAGGAATCTCCGAAAAAAGTTTTGACAGATTCTTTAAAGTTTGATCTATACAAAACCGCTTGGATTTTGGAGAAAATAGTTGCGGAAATGGAAAGAGGAGGTGAAAACGAGTCCAGGAGTGTATTTTTTTAATTTTCCGGTGGCGGACGATCAGCGGAGGATGGTGGCCGACCGACAAATGGTGGCGTAGGGTTTTCGGTGAGCTGAAGAAATTTTGCCAGAGTCCTTTTAGGTCTCATAGGACTCGTGTGTATATGTAGTTAAATGGGAAAAAAAAGAGAATTAAAAGGGTTCCGTTTTAGTTTTCGTCACAAAAAAAAAAGAAAAAAAAAAGAGAAGATATTCAATATTGGAGGCGGTGGGTAAGGGATATTTATCCCTTAGCTGAGAGTTAAAAGTTCTAGCATAAAAAAATGATTAGAAAGGAGAAACGAAACACAGAACGCAGAGGAAGAGAAACAAAGTCAGAAAAGAGAGAAAGGAAAGGATAAGAAGAAAGAAAAAAAATAGAATTTTCACCCCGAAACATCCAGGTAATGATGTTAATTCATTAATTTAGTTTACTACATGTGTTTGAATATATTTTAACGGTAGATATCGGGAGAGTAGACATCGTTCTAATAAGTTAAATTGATAGTTTAAAGGGTTAATCGGACCCCGATAATGGAATTGATTATATATTCGAATTCAGGGAGTTATGGGTGACCCATAAATATAATTTATTAAGAGTTTGGTTATGTGATTTTGAACCATGTACGTAGGTATGGACTGCGTATTGCCTATGTGAATTGGGTGTCAGGTTCCTGACCGGATTGTTCTAAGATGTAAGGAATGAAGCCTTTAGCCTTATTTGATTTATTTTTCTGCTCATTGAATAGAGCGGGATCTAAGGTAAGTAATTATATCCATTTTTTTAACGGCCTTTTGCCTTATGGATATTCTATTCACGTGTTTCTTACGTGAATAGCTGCCGACAAGGCGTACTTATTACGCTACAGCCTTGAAACACATTCATATTATTATGTTTTCTGTTTATGGGCTGCTAAGTCATATATTGAGTGCAGGAGTAATCCCCCTCAGCTTTATATTATCTCGGGTGCAGAATTATTCTGCGCAGGAGCAGGAGTATTCCGCTCTTATGTCATATATTGAGTGCAGGAGTATTCCACCTCAGCTTTATATTATCTCGGGTGCAGGAGTATTCCGCTCTTATGTCATATACTGAGTGCATGAGTATTTCGCCTCAGCTTTATATTATCTGGGTGCAGGAGTATTCCGTCCCATGAGCAGGAGTGTTCCGCTCTTATGTCATCTACTGAGTGCAGGAGTATTCCGCCTCAGCTTTATATTATCTCGAGTGCAGAAGTATTCCGCTCTCATGTCATATACGAGTACAGGAGTATTCCGCCTCAGCTTTATATTATCTCGGGTGCATGAGTATTCCGCCCTAGGAACAGGAGTATTCCGCTCTTATGTCATATACATAGTACAGGAGTATTCCGCCTTAGCTTTATATTGTATCGGGTGTAGGTGTATTCTGCCCCAGGAGCAGGAGTATTCTGGTCCAGTTGGTTATTAGATTGTATTCCCCTTGAATGCAGAAGTATTCCGCTTCGGGACGGGATTACAGGCACATGTGATCCCATTGCATCATATTGCATTCAATCCATTTCATTGCACCGGTTGCTGTGTATTGTGTGATTATAGTACAATGTTTTGTGTATGTGTCATGTATTTCTGATTGTTGATATGTTCGAGATACCTTTAGGTTCTGTCTATCTTAGGTCCCTAGTTGTTTTTGAGTTTATGGTTCCATAAGTATTTCCAGTTATTATCTGGCTTTGCCTTTTTTATAGTTGAAATAAGGTGAATTTGGTTTATCTATTGTTCTTCTCCCTGGCTAGTATATCTGCTTCTTTGAGGTGGCTAGCCAGCCCCCACTTGCTGAGTCTTTTCGGCTCACGCTTTTATTGTTCCTTGTCTATTTTTTTCGTTTCGGCAGGTTCTGCTCCAGGACTGAGTTCGTCGTTCGATTGAGAAGAGTCCATGAGCCTTCCGAGAAGGTTCGATGATATATTCATGACCTTTCTCTTTCAATGAGGTCCCATGGCTCGAGAGATTGAGGTCAGGAGTTCATTTGATATTGTCGTTGATATTGTTCGGAGGTATGAGAAATACCATAGGTTAAAGCAAGAAGAGCCAGAGCGCGGGAGCAAGAAACCCTGTGGCCCTGGTAGGCAACTATGGTACCTCTTCTGGCGAGATAAGGGTTCTGATTATCGTGGGAGGTCACCTACCTGTTTATCTCAGTTTGTGGCGCGTGATTCTCAGCGTGCGCTAGTAGCCTGTCAAGATCAGACTTAGTCTTCTCTTTATAGCTATCAGGAGTTTATCCAACATCTATTTTTAGCTAAAAGGTATTATCATTGTCGTGAGCCTCGTCATCTTAGGAGGAACCATCCCTTATTTCAGTAAGAAGGTACTCGTCCTTCTTCTCGCCCTCAGGCACCTGCCCATTTGCAGGGGATTTCATTTAGATCTCAATCTGCCAGAGATATGCCTCCATCCGGCAGAGGTCGAGAGTGTGGTGGCAGTGATTCTTCAGAAGGTGATTATCAGGGTAGTGGCTCAGCTCAGCTGCAGAGGCAGTTCTATGAACTACCAGTCTAGCAGGATGCTGAGGTATCCGATTTAGTCGACCCAAGTATTTCTTCTTCCCTTCTATGTGAGTAAGATTTGATTCTTCCGATCGATCTAGAAATGGTTTTTCTTATCATATTTCCATGGTTTCCTTGGATTTGCGGTAGAGGGGTGAGCTTCTGGTATGATTTATTCCTGGCATTTGTGAGACCCTACTAGTTTATCTGGTTTAAATGTGAGAGATTTGGGAGTGAGTGTCGATATTGTCTGCTTGGCATCTTGTTGTGCCTCCTTCTGTTATTATGTCAAGTTAGTTTACCTCTCTCCTCGGGATTCAGTGTTAGTAGGATGATAGATCCTAATTCATCACTATCTGAAAGTGTTATCGTTTCTTCCGGTGCAAATGTGATTAGTAAGTAATATTCGATCTATATGTCTTCCTTTGGTTCAAGATGCTTGTAGAGTCATGTTATTCTATGAGCTTGTCTCGGTTATAAAAGGGTTTACTGGTAAATTGTCGGACTTTCCTTCTTATAGGAAGGTTGAATTTGCATGGATGTTGTTCTATAAAGCTCATTTAATGTCTATTTCTTCAATTGTGATTCTCTGGCTAGCCTGACTCGGAAGTAGTCTAGCTTTGGTAGCCAAGCAAATAAGAAGATGAGCTTGCTAAAGCTCTAATTATTTCTATCCTCAGTCCATTGCCATCTCTTCTTCGTCCGGCACTAGTGAGCTTGGGCAGTTAGTAGCCGCTTGTGATGATCCCTGTGTTGAGCCAGAGTGCGTGTCAAGGTAGCCGGGTAAGCACATTGTTGTATTTTTAGGCTACTAAGGGTAATGAGAAGCGTCATTTGACCTCTGAGTTTATCCATCAGGTGGTGATGCTTATGGCAAAAGTATGGAGTTGTGAACTCGAGAATCGTAGGTGTTTGGCAACTCGAGAGGGTAATTTGGTAGCTCAGGTCTAAGCCACGTTCTATTTTTAGCTAAGTTTTCCTTAGTCCAGCAAACCGTACAAGGATGGGTATTTCTATTCAAATTAGCTGTATGAGTTTATTCTCTAAGTGGAGGAGTCTTCCTCCAATACTGAATACTAATATTAAATCTGTAAGGCATTGCTGAAGCGTAAGCTAATTCTTAGTTTCATCGACCTGTTCTATATCAAAAAGTATATCGACGAGGTGATTCGTCAGCGAAATCATGCTAACCCATCCAGAGTTCTGTGTATCTTTGTTTCGAAAATGTAGAACTCTCTTCTCCTGATCGAAGAAGGGTCAGCTTAGTCAGAATAAGTTGGAAAATGATGTTATGATATTATCCAGATATATTTTATTCTAAGAGTTCGATGTGCGTGTTATAATTCTATTTCTGTAATCATGAGATAATGTCCATGGAGTAGTTTATGAAGGTCGTGCAAGTTCTCTTGTTATCTTAGTGAATTTTGCTTTAGACTCAAGCTCGTTCGAGGACGAACGAGAGTCTAAGTGGACGAGAATGAAACGACCTAAGGTAGTTGTTTAAGGAGTTAGGACTCTGATTGGCATGCCGATAATTTTAAACTCTCCGTAAGGTGCATTAGGACCTGTCTGTAAAATTTGAACTAAATCGGACTTCGTTTGGTAGGTATCGGAAGAAGGTTTCAGTTTCCGTTGTTAGTAAATCTTAAAAAGAGGTCTTCAAGCTCGATTTTGGCGAATGAGCTCCTATTCGAAATTTGAAAGCGTCGCTAAGTTTGTATGGTCATTTTTGACCGGTGTGAACATTTGAAAGTTAATTCCGAGGTCGTTCGGATAGTTTTCGCAAAAATTTTAAAAATCAATAATTTGATCTCTTTCTGTTTAATTCGCATCTTGAGTTTCGAGAATCCGATTCGAGATCCACCTAAGCGAGTACGTCACATAAATTTTGTATAACTTGTTTAGAAATTTGAGACTATTCCGAGTTTCGTAGGGTTCCGTTTTAATTTTTGTCACGAAAACAAAAAGGAAAAAAACAGAGGAAAAGATATTCAATATTGGAGGTGGTGGCTATATCCCTTAGCTAAGAGTTAAAAGTTCTACATTAAAAAAAAAAGGATCAAAAAGGAGAAGCGAAACACAGAAAGCAAAAAAAGAAAACACGGACAGCAGAGGAAGGGAAACAAAAATAGAAAAGAGAGAAAGGAAAGGAAAAGAAGAAGGAAAAAAAAAGAATTTTTACCCCGAAATATCCAGGAAATGATTCTAATTCATTATTTCATTTTATTACGTGTGTTTGAATATATTTTAATGGTATAAATCGGGATAGTAGACATCGTACTTATTAGTTAAATTGATAGTGTAAATGGTTTATTGGATCCCGATAATGGAATTGATTATATATTCGAATTCAGGGATTATGGGCAACCATAAATGTAATTTATTAAGAGTTTGGTTATGTGATCTTGAACCATGAACATAGGCCTGAACTGTGTATTGCCTATGCAAATCGGGTGTCAGGTCCCTGACTGGATTGTTCTAAGATGTAAGGAATGAAGCCTTTAGCCTTATTTGATTTATTTTTCTACTCATTGAATAGAGGGGGATAATTTGGAAGTCAATCCAAAGCACAAAGCGGTTGTTGAGTAGCAGTATTATCTTTGGAATAAAGTAAGTGATTATATCCATTTCTTTGACGGCCTTTGGCCTAATGGATATTCTATTCACGCGTTCTTTACGTGAATAGCTGCCAACAAGGCGTATTTATTACGCTACAGCCTTGAAATGCATTCATATATATTATGTTTTCTGGTTATGGGCTGCTATGTCATATACTGAGTGCAGGAGTATTCCACCTCAGCTTTATATTATCTTGGGTACAGGAGTATTCTGCCCCAGGAGTAGGAGTATTCCGCTCTTATGTCATATACTGAGTGTAAGAGTATTCAGCCTCAGCTTTATATTATCTCGGTTGCAGGAGTATTCCACCCCAGGAGTAGGAGTATTCCGCTCCTATATCATATACTGAGTGCAGGATTATTCTGCCTCAGCTTTATATTATCTCGGGTGCAAGAGTATTCCACCCCAGGAGCAGGAGTATTCCGCTTTTATGTCATATACTGAGTGCAGGAGTATTCCGCCTCAGCTTTATATTATCTCGAGTACAGGAGTATTCCGCCCCAGGAGCAGGAGTATTCCGCCCTTATACTATATACTGAGTTCAGGAGTATTCCGCCCCAGGAGCAGGAGTATTCCGCTCTTATACCATATACTGAGTGCAGGAGTATTCCGCCTCAGCTTTATATTATCTCGGGTGCAGGAGTATTCCGCCCTAGGAGTAGGAGTATTCTGCTCTTATGTCATATACTGAGTGCATGAGTATTCTGCCTCAACTTTATATTATATCGGGTGCAGGAGTATTCCGCGCTAGGAGCATGAGTATTCTACTCCAGTCTGTTATTAGATTGTATTCCCCTCAAATGCATGAGTATTCCGCTTCGGGATGGGATTACGGGCACATGTGACCCCATTGCATCATACCGCATTCATTCCATTTTAGTGCACCGGTTGCTGTGTATTGTGTGATTATAATATAATATTTTGTGTATGTGTCATGTATTTCTGATTGTTGATATGTTCGGGATACCTTTAGGTTCTGTCTATCTTTGGTCCCTGGTTGTTTATGAGTTTATGGTTCCATAAGTATTTTGCTCTGCCTTTTTATAGTTGAAATAAGGTGAATTTGGTTTATCTGTTTTTCTTTTCCCTGGCTAGCATATATGTAGTTTCTTTTGTACAGCTTAGAGATATTAGTATATCTGTATTTTTTTCTAAGTCTTGTTCTTATTTATGAGTTGGATTTATATTTATTTTCCTTATTTAGTTGGTTAGGGTTCGCCCGACGGGCCTAGAGGAGGATGTTGAGTACCCGCACCGCACAACCTAGCTAGAAATTTGGGTCTTGTCACAAAAATAAAATAAATTAAATCCTACACAATTAATAAAAATATTAACCACAAAATTAATCTCATCACTTCTCTTTTTATTTTTTTTTTATTTTTCTTCTTAATTAGACAAAAATTAAAATAGCTACAAACAAAGGCAAAAATCTAGGAAAACTTAGGAAAAATTCCAGAAATTTAACACATGTATATTGAACAAATTTTTTGAATTTTGTACCAAAATTAGGTGATTACAGCAACCATATTTAGATAGCAAATCAAAAATAAATTCGCCTTCCTATAGATATATCTGACTTCTATGTATCCTAAGTCAGAAATCAAGGACCTGCAATCATGTAAAATATTAGAAAATGCTTCATTGGATCCTTGAAGCATGAGCAGTAGGACATTTGAATCTATTTCCACTTGAGGAAGGCGTAGATTATGAGAGCTTTCTAAGCATAGTCCTTTATATAATGCTGTAATTTCTAAATGGATGATAGAACTTCTAGGAAGATGTTTTGTAAAGCCTGCTTGCAATATACTCTGGTTGTTCCTAATTACACCTCCAACTCCTCCACAGCTTTCTGATGGGTTATAGGCACCATCTGTGTTGAGCATATAAAATATGTCATCTGGTGGGTGCCACTTAATGTAAATCCTACTCTTAGCACTGTTATTTGGATGAGGTGAGTTGATGAACAAATATTCTGCCACTTGCACCAATATTGATACAATGTTGACACATGCACTTCTATTTTCAAAGATATTCTTTTTCTTGTCTTCCATATTATCCATAAAGCGAAAGAAATATATGTTCCAGATGGAACACCTTTCAATCTTGGATAAGAATCCTTTCACTTGCACACAGTTTTAATCCAATCGTTGATGTTTTGGGGTGGGCTAATTGGTGATGGTCACAAATCTTTTTCCTATTTTAGGACAGTCCACAAAGATATGATATATTGATTCTTGAATGGTGGAGTAGTATTTACAGCAATATGTTTGAGTAATATTACGATAGTAGAGGTTTTGCATTGTAGGAAGCTCATTGTGAAAAAGGAACCACATGAAGAATTTTATTTTATTAGGAATGTGTAATTTCCATAGCCAATAAGTATCAATGATATCTTGGTGTTGTAGAGTGCAGGAGGATCTAGAGGCCCATAAGTTGTAGGCTGATTTGGTTGTGAACAGCCCATCAGGGGATAGGTTCCAGTATGAGTTATCTTTGGCTATATGTTCGAAGCTCCTATAGGTATTAACAATTTGGATACTGATATGGAGTGGTAATTCAAAGGATAGGTTCCATGATGTTGGAGTGAGGATTGAATTGATTGTTATATCCTGGAGGTCGAGTAGAATTGGGCCTAGGATTAATGATCTGAGGGATGTGTTAGGATAAATCCATTTATCCATCCATAATTTTACACTGTTTTCATCTCCTATAGACTATGAAGTACCTTCTATGCAAGTCTACGTAGCCTTTTCAAGACTTTTCCAAATGTAAGAGTCATTTTGATTGGCTTTGATTTCATGGTTAAGGCTATTGCCCCTCCCATATTTGCTTATAAGAACTTGTGCCCAAGGCTTTGTTTGATCCTTCTTTATTCTCCAAGTGAAGACTAGAAATCAAAGCCCCATTTTTTACTTTTTCCTTTTGCAGACCTAAGCCTCCTTTCGCTTTTTGACTGGTCACTAGGTTCCAATTTGCATGGTGGATTTTCTTTTTTTCATGGGGCGTGCCCCATAGAAAATTCCTTTGTGCTCTTTCAATATTATTGTTAATATTTGTTGGAAGAAAGTTTATCTGCATGGCATTAGTAGGAATAGAAGATAGAACTGAGTTTATTAGAGTAGCATGACCTACGATGCTCATACAACCAGTTTTCCAGCCTTGTAATTTTACATTTATTTTATCAATTATAACTTGATAATCTGAGCTCTTACGATGGTGATTAGTAATAGAAAAGCCTAGATATTTTCCATTAGACGCAGTAGTAGCTAGTAGTAGGATAATGGATAAATGAAATTTCATTACAAAGATTTGCAGAGGTATTATTTTAGAAAATCATTTTTGACTTTGAAAAGTTAACTTCTTGGCCGAAGTTTGTCCAAAGATTCTACTAAAGTTAGTGAGATCATCATTGATTTTGCGGGCATTTTCTCTTGTGGTTGTACTGAATAAGATAAAATCGTCTGCAAAAAAAAAAGTGATAATTATGATCCTCCCTTGACAGCTTTATAGTTTGCCAATTGGAGTTATTGACATCTTGATTAATACTACGAGAGAGGACTTCCATGCATAGAATAAAGATATAGGGGGATAGAGGATCTCATTGTCTAATTCCTCTAGTAGGTTGAAAGTAGCTAGATGGCTTCCCATTAATGAGGATTGCAATAGAAGAGGAAGTAATACAATCCATGATAAGATTAATAATATTGGTAGAAAATTAAAATAGTGAAGACTACTTTATAAAGGATCATTCTAATTTGTCAAAAGCTTTCTCCAAATAAATTTTAATCATCAATTTACCTTGCTTACCTGCAGTACGCTTGAAGGAGTGAATTGCTTCCTGGACGATAATTGCATTATCACATACTCTCATGCCCAGAAGAAAGATAGATTGGAAAGGCCCAATGAGTTTGTTTAGGTGCGGACGAATCCTATTCACAATTATTTTTGTGATAGTCTTTTAAATTGTATTGCACATGCTAATTGGACGGTAGTGGTTAACAGTCTCAGAGTGTTAGATTTTGGAAATTAGAGCGTAATATGTGTTTTATTTATAGCAGGGTCTATTTTGCTAGTTGCAAAAGCATTCAGACACATAAGATCAATTGCTTCCTTTGTATCATGTTGAAATTTTTGAAAGAATAAAGAGTGGAGTCCATCTGGTCCAGGCGCTTTTAGGGGTTTGAAGGAGGTTATTGCTTTATTTGACAATAAATAAGGAGGTTAGCGCTTTTAGCGTGGAGTCCAATTAATTCAATAGATTGAGAATCTAGAGAATTTTCAGCGGCTATAGGTGTATAATGGGAAGAGAAAGGAAGATCAGTGGTTTATATTTTTGAAAAGTGATTAACAATAATAATATGAATCTCAGGTTGGTTGAAAGACCAATTACCAACAGAGTTAGCTAAAGCTATATTTTATTGCGACGATGATGTTTTACAGTTGTATGAAAAAATCTAGTATTGGCATCTCCATCACTTAGCCATCGGACACACGATTTCAATTTCCAAAAATCATGCTCTATCTTTTAAAAGAGCATTATAATCATCTATGAATTCATTTTCAAGGTTGTAATGAATTGAATATTTCTTAACCGGGTCCATCTTTTGGTGACCTCCTAATATATTACTAATAATACGTTTTTATGAAAAATATTCCCAAAAACATTTCTATTCCAATATGTAGCAGTAGTCATGAAAAGCTCAGTAGCAATGTTGTAATTTTGATTGACCTAGCCGGCAAGATTAGACAATACGGGAAAAATCATGGTGGTTGAGTCACATCGTTTTAAATCTAAATAGAGAATTTGAAGCTCCCTTGTTAGGAATTAATGTTAGAAGCAGGGGCCAATGATTAGAAGCCCTGTTGAAAGATGAATGACAGATGAGTCACTAAAAAAGATTTAGCCAGTCTGGGTTCGCTAAAAACCTATCTAGACATTCTAGGATTATATTCGATATAGTTTTACTTTTATTTTTCCAAGTGAATTTAGATCCTAAAAAATCTAGAGCAATCATGTTCGTGCTAGTTAAACAGTCTGTAAAGGCTTCTAAACATCTAGTGTTCACCGGATTCCCTCCAAAATTTTCATGGGATGCAGTGACTTCATTAAAATCACCACATAGTAACCATGACCCCTTAATTGTGGTGCCAAAGGTTACAATATGGTCCCATAATTGGAGGCATATTTTCAAATTACAATTAACATATAAAAATGATAGAAACCAAGTTTTAGACATAGAGATTACCTCAACACTGGCGTGAATCTCCTCTGGTGTTTTGAACATAAAGCTTAGCTTCAAAAGATCCTTCATTCAAAGAATAGCCATTCCGCCTGAGAAGCCCTCTGCCAGAACTTGGTCGATCCCATCAAAAGGTAGAAAATTCAAGAGGTCATAGAGGCCCACAATATCCATTTTAGTTTCAATTAGGGCTAAGATAGTAGGAGTATTCATAGTGACTAGAGCTACGCGGTGGAACTCAGAACTACCTGCACCCCAACAATTCCAAATTAGCATCTTCATATTACTAGTCCACAGATTGGTGGAGCTCCTACCTCATCATTCTCACAGTGCTTGGAACTTGTGCGGACAGATTCGTACCCACACCCATCGGATAATCCTCTAGAAGCTTGGGAATCGCAACATTTGTACTTGTATTTGGTTGGTGGTGGAAAGCATCTTATTGTTAATGATGTTTTAAACATTATTTCCGGGAAATTCCACATACAAATTTCTTCTAATTCCTCTTCGAATCCTTTGTAAAGGGAAACTGTTAGCATCCCCACTTCCATCCCCATCTCTGCTCCTCTTGGTGGTGTGTGATTTTCATAAAACAGAATTGGTGATGGTGATTGGAAGGCTTGAGGTAGTGGCAATGGTGGTGGTGGTGGGCTTTGTGGCTGAAATTCTATGGGTACGGGTGGGTTGTGTTTTAACAAATTTTCGGAGAGTGGGAGTTGGCGTGAGGTCCATAAGAAGGTTGGCTAAATCATTAGTGCAGTTTGTGGGTTGCTTATGAGTTGTTGATAGATTTCCACCAGTTTTAGTTCTTGGAATCGAAGCTTTTGTAGTGCTGCCAAGGATTGGGTACCATGGCACATTAGCTCGACCGCTAGAATCACCAAACATCTAGGATCTGCAAGGGGAATTATCATAGGTTGTTGATTGATCATCACAGTGAGTTCCATTGTCATCCCCGTCGGCCCCAATTCTAGCAACATTTCTAGAGTCGGTTGGGTTAAGTCCATGATAAGATGAAAGTGAGTGACTGGAAAGCTGTTCACCAGAATTAATGGTGTCTGGAAGATCGTTTGTAGAGGCTGCAGTGGCTATTGGGGAAAGTTTCCATGGCTTGAGCTCTGCGACGCTGCTCTGCTCCTCTGTTGTGAGCAGCTATTGTTCCTTTATTTTTGAGCATTGCTGCGATGATGGTGTTTGCTTCTGGACGATTGGGACGAGCTTGGCTTGCGAGGCATGGTGTTGAGAGGTGCTTATGTTTTTTTGTTTTGCTTGAGGTTTGTGACTAATGATAGAAGCAATGGAGAGAGGTGATAAAGTGTTATAAGAGGTTGAGTGCAAATTTGCGTTAAGGGATGAGGTGATGACAGTAGGGGTGATGATGGGGGATGTGGTGCCTAAGGTAGTAGACGGCATAGACTTATTTGAAGTAGTTGTTGGGATTATAGTATTTTGCTAGATTCTGAGATGTTTGGTTTGTTTGTGCCATTATTTGCAGCGGTTTGGAGGCCCTTGTTTAGAGATTTGATAATCTCATAAACGTTTTTTTGGTCTTGTAAGTTGTATTTTGTAGTGGATTGTCAGCTTTAGTTGGTGACTGGATAGTATTTGATTTAGAATTTATAGAGAAACTTTGGCCGATCTTAGTGACTGTAGAGTTAACTGTTGGATGAGTGTTAGAGTTAGATATAGTATACGGAAAATGGCCAAAAATACCCCTATCGTATTAGAAATTATTCAATTTTACCCTTCGTCCACCTATGCGTAACTAAATACCCTCACCGTTAATTATTTGTAAAAAAATGCCCCAAAAACTAACGGACATGCCAATTGTGTATTGTGGGCCAAAACTAATCCTATTTGGCACAATATGACTGGTCCACGTGGGAACTAAATCCTAGTCAGCGTATGTGGTTACACTAACTTAACTCAATCCAACTATACTCTACCCAACCGACCCACATTAACCTAAACATAACCATAAGCTTAATATTACTTCATCAAACACAAGAAACATTCATTGTTTGAACTAAACATAAACATAATTAAGCTTGATCTTAGTCTAACTAAAATCATACCAACAATATGACCACAAACAAATGCCAACATTATCCTAGCAACTATATACCCAGAAACTATATACCCAGCAAAAAACGCCCATGAAAGTAAGATAATGATCTTCATTCTCTTAACTTCATCTCTTAATTTTTCCATTTTAACCAATTCAGTCGACTTGGCTGCTCCAATATCATTACTTATCTTCTTCAGCGTGTCCCTTTCTTCACAAACATCCTCCAGTGAGTTTCTTAATTTAGCAATAACGGATGAAGCTTGATGGGAAAAATCGTCACGCCATTCCCAATACCTACAAGAGGAAACCTAATAACAATAATGTAAAAACAAACATAAACATAGATAAAAAAAATGACCAATATATCAAAATTAGTTGACAAGCAAAATACTTACACCATTATGTGGACATTTGTAGAATCGACGTCCAAAATTATTATCTGTCTTTGCCGTTAATTGCGTAGCAATCATCCCACACCTACATCTACGAGGTTAAAATGAGTCACCTGAACATTCAGATTTCTCGGACATAGTTACAAATTCTGAATTTTGTTTTAACAAATATGAAGAAACAAGAATGGTGAAATGGAGTATATTGTATTAGGATTGAGTTTTATTGCAGAGGGAAGGGTTATTTATGTGGGTTAGGTTAATGTGGGTCGGGTTGGGTAGAGTATAGTTGGGTTGAGTTAAGTTAGTGTAACCACATAGACTGATTAGGATTTAGTTCCCACGTGGACCAGTCATATTGTGCCAAATAGGATTAGTTTTGGCCCACATTATACAGTTGGCATGTCCGTTAGTTTTTGGGGCATTTTTTTACAAAAAATTAACGGTGAGGGTATTTAGCTACGCATAGGTGGACGAAGGGTAAAATTAAACAATTTCTAATACGATAGGGGTATTTTTGGCCATTTTCCGTATAGTATAAGTAATAGTTGGATTTAAATGGCAATGTTCTGTGGCAAGGTAGAAAGGGGGAGTTACTTTTGTTGAAAGTTTATCTTTATTTTTGTCTTTTTTTTAATGAAGCTTGGGCTTGAGGTTCAGTAGTAGTAGTGCTTGTAAGAGATTTATCTGGGAGAGGATGTGTTGGAATAGTACTAGTTTTTGATGATGTCATGAGGTTTGTTTTATTTTTTTTGTCATTTTTATTTTTTTGTATTGCCTATGACGGCTGACTTTGGATATTTTATGGGTCCCACAAAATTTTTTGACAGGGAGGTTTCATTTGTAGTAGTACTTTTGTGTTGGACATGAATGATTATCTGTATGGAAATAGTGAGATCAGCCAAAGAATTTCCTTGGTTCTTAGAATTTCTATTTTTAGAAAAATTGATCGTCTGCCAACCTTCATCATCATTATGAGAGGATGATTTTGGTGTGGATGAAGTCGGGTTCGTCTTATGAGAATCTTTTTGTCTAACGGTAGGACAGTAGTAAACTAAATGGCCAATACATCCACAATGAATACAGAAATCCACAGTGGGTTCATAATGAATTTTTTGAACGTGATTACCAATCATAATTTCAGAGGGTAAAGGTTTACCTATTGGCACAAGAATAAATAAATAAGCATACCTTCCTCGTAGTGCTTGCATAGTACAGTTGTCCGCTTTGAGTAGAGTGCCAATCTTGTTGTCAATTTTCATCAAGATGTCCGCATCATAATATTCAGTTGGTAATTCATGTAGCCTGATCCATATAGATGAGAAAGTTTGTGTAGAATCAGAAGCTTGGAACTTTGGCTCCCATTTTTTTATTGTTAGAAAATGTGGACCTATAAAACATGGTCCATTATGCAGGGCTATGCTATCATTATCCAAACAATTGAGGTTAATAAGGTAGAAATCAGAGCCTAAATCAACTAGATATCAGATCACATATTTTAGGACCAAATTCCTGCTATATTCAAACCAAACTATCATATCACTATACCAGCTTTTTTTCTTTTTGCAGATGAAAAAATCCCCCTCCTTGAGGATGTACTGGCATTGTCTTAGTTCTTTCTCAACATTAGCTAACAGTGACGTAGTTTGGTTCAAGCATATCTGTAAGAAGAGTCATTAGTAAGAGCATTCGAACAGGTTCTAAAACACAATATTAAAACAAAAGGCTAGAAAGAAGCACACCGGTGTGGCATCAAGTTTACATGTCAAATCAGAGCACCGATGAACCTAGTGATTGTATCTGCTTTGCAACTCATCATGTTGTTGATTGTCACAAACCAAACCAAATCAAATCATTCACTAATCACTCTACAAGTAGAATACATAACACTTGTCAACTAAAATGTTTCAGCAAGCACACCTTTAGCTGGTTTTATAAGGTCACTCCCATTTGTTCAATTTGATCTGCCATAGCCTAAACATAAAAATGGGTAAGCATTGCTTTCAAATGAAAAAGTGAGACAAAACATAAATAGCAGGGAGACCATACAATAAATTGAAAGAAGCTTTAATCATTCACTACTCAAGGAAAGTTTCAATGTGGTAAAAACATAATAGTTGAGGTTCATGACACACTACACCTTTTGAAGCATCCTCAAGAGGATATGATACATAAAAAAGGGATCACCAACAAACTAACAGTAACACAGTATCGCCCCTAAACAACAAACAAGAAATAATAAAAAAACTAAGATGAGCTACCATTCTTTTCACGTGCAGCTTACGCCTCTGGAAGAATGAGATGAACAGAAAAAATAAAATGTTATGTTACTCCATTGTTTACTAAGAAAAACGTGACAAATTCCTTCAAAAGATCGCATATCACAAGTGGCTAGAATAAAAATACACCCATTTTATGCTTTTTAATTTAACCATACAAATCCTTGATGGGAATGGATTTTATCATTTTTTGATTCACCTACAATTTAATGCCCATAATAATAAATTAAGACAATTATGGGCATTAATCAGTCCACTCCTCCATGCTCAGATCGTGGGCGGCCCACGATCTCCACCTTATTGAATGCTGAGATCGTGGGGTTTCAGTTGTGCTGGGCTCGAGCCAATTATCTCGAGCCGTCTGCATTTCTAAGCCTCGGGCGGTCGTGGTTTATGGCACGGGAGGTCTTGATCTTGGGGCTCATCCTCAGTATCCTTGACATAATTCTCATGGCTGTGCTATAATTCTCGTGGCTGTCACTCCGAGCTTTATGCCTCAACCACCAGTGTCCAAGCTATAATTTTACCAATACATTGTGTCCTTTGGTTTGCTTAAACATTGATTTAGATTGAGAATGAAAGAGAATAACCTAAATAGCACTTGTCAAGCTTAAACCCAAAACAGCTGGCGTATATATAATATATGTACAATCCATGTATAATATGTGTATAATTAATATATATCGTCTAAGAGTATGTAAACAATGAATCCGGCAGGCTGTTTTGTGTAAAGATACTAAGAAGAAATGTCCCACATAGACTTTGTAGTTAAGACTATCAAACCTAAAATCTACATTGCGAAACTCTTTTTTAGGTAAAATGAGAAAGTCCTACTCTTTTAATTGAATATAAACCTGAAAGCAGAAAGTTAACTTTGCTCGAGTCTATCAAACGTGAAATTTAATTTTCATCGTTTTTCCTAGGTTGAATAAGTGATAAAATTGCATATTTTAATCTTAAAAAATAATGAAGCGCTTTAGCATGACAAGAAGGCAAAAGAAAAAGATTCATTATCCCTAGAGATTGTTTCTCTTTTCTTTTTTTCCTGTAATATTTTATCTGCTCTCTCAAATTAAGAAAAAAATAATGATAATAATAATTACAATGAGAAATATAAGGAGACAAGTGTGTTCATCAACTTGACAGAACCTTTATGCTAATTAAAAAAAGAACTACAACTTGTCCGCTACTGGTTGTGCATTTACAATATTTTAAGTTTTTAGGAAGATGGATGTTCAATATATCTAATCAGACTGACCATGGACTGCAGCACTTAATGGTGGCATATCAACTAAACTCGAGTTTCTTGCTTTGATATATTGCATGTCACCGCTTATATTGAAGAAAGGGAATGTTTGTTACTGATATCTCATTGCTTCGATAACATCTATACTTTAAAGTGGATTTCTTGGTAATACTGCTTGTCTGTAGTATGTAGTGTTTTTTAGTCTTGGTTACAATAGAAATATGAGATGATCTCAATTGTTATTATGTTCAATAGTAGAGAATTCCATTTCCCCTCCTTCTTATAGGTGAGGGTTTCCATTTTCATCAGTAAGTAAGATATCATTCATAATGTTAAATATTGAAAAGCATCTTAAAGTACGCTTTATCAAGAAGCATTATTGAGTGGATTTTCCGATCCAAACTGTTGTATAGATTAGGGCCATGAAATCTTCATTGTTATATTTTGGCTAATGTAGTTTCATTTTAAGTTGTGGTGTTTTCATGCTTCTTCCAGACCCCATTTGTGGAATTACACTTGGTATGTTGTTGTTGTTGTTGTTGTTGTTGTTGTGTTTTCATGCTTCTATCACATTATTTTCTATTCAGGTTTTTGGCCCCTCTGCTAAGCAAAACGATCTCTATGATCAGGAAATTATCCTCATTGTAAATGAAGTTTTAGAGGGATTTAACTGTACTATTTTTACTTATGGTCAAACTGGAACGGGGAAAACTTACACCATGGAAGGTGAATGTAAGAGGTCCAAGGTGCTAGCTAATAGACCTTTTGCCTCGATTCCAATGTAAAACCTTATGTAACTATTTTTGTTCCTAACTTGTAATTGTCTGATGTAACAGAGTGGACATAATGGTGAGCTTCCTCCAGAAGCAGAAGTTATACCTAGAGCAGTGAAGTATTTTTTGATACACTGGAAAGTCAAAATGCAAAATATAGTGTGAAAGTCACTTTCTTAGAGTTGTACAATGAAGAGATCACTGACTTGTTAGCTACTGAAGATTTATCAAAAGTTTCTACAGAAGACAGGCAAAAAAAAAAAAAACAATTGCCAATGATGGAATATGGCAAAGGTGGCATTTTATTTAGAGAGCTTGAAGAGCAAACTGTGACAAGTGCCATTGAGATATTCACTTTACGTGAAAGGAGATCAATAAAATATCGGATTGCAGAACCTTTCTCAATAAGCAATCAAGGTACTAATGTTTTCTTGTGTGTCAATTCATCTTCATTGTTGTTGTTGTTGTTGGTGTTGTTGTTGTTGTTGTGTTGTTTTTGTTGTTGTTGTTCATGTTGTTGTTGTTGTTAAGTATTATTATGTTTATGTTGCATTCAGATTGCTAGAAGCAATATTTTTTTTCTTTTTTCAGTCGTTCACATTCTCTTTTCTCCATAACGATACACATCAAGGAAGCAACCCTTAAGGCGACGAACTCATAAAATGTGGCAAGCTAAATTTAGTCGATTTGGTTGGTTCAGAAAATATTTTACATTCTGGGGCTAGGGAGGTAATATGTTTACTTATCATCTACGAACACTTTGATAAGGTTGTTTCTTGATTTTTTTGTGAAACACATAAAATTCATTGGTTCCTTCTCTCTTTTAGGCACTGTTGTCTGAATTGTTTTCCCTCCTTTGATTTGCCATCTAGTTGCTCTAGAAGGTTTTCATTCCGTGAACTAACTCTTTTGTCTCTTTTGTGAATATTATAACCTACCATTTGTTAGGAAGGTTTATTAGTGCTCTTGTTGAGCATCTTGGGCTACAGGTAGTTATTATTTTAAATTGTTTTTCGGTTTATCTTTTTCTGTGTATGCTAAGCCATTTCAATATGATGCTTTCTATGAAATTTGCTGATAGCAAACTCAAACAATTGCTTTGTGATTCATTGGGAAGAAGAACAAAGACCTGTGTTATTGCCACTGTATCACATGCTATTCACTGCCTGGAGGAGACCTTGAGTACATCGAATTATGCCCACATAGCTAAGAATATTAAGAATAAGCCCGAGGTAAAAATGCCAGAATAACCAAAGCAGTTTCTTATATTAATCGTCTCAATATTTTTCCTCCCTTAATTATCTTTAAAGAATAAGTAAAGAATTCATTGTTTTATTGTACTGTTTGACATTCACATGCGATATCTGTGTCCATCTTTGTTTGTTTGTCTACTCTTTTTATGTTATATCTCCATGTGTATCTTCCAAATGTGAATCATTTTAGTGATTCATGCTCTTGTTGCATTTAATTTGCTATATGGTTTATGTGTAGTTTCTATCGATTAATGTTGCTTTTGTCATCTTCAGATGAGCTTTCCTTATTTGCTGGTTTAGTTTATTATAACAGCTTCAGGCAATTATTGAGCAAGCATGTCTTCAATTTACCTTATCTACTCTTTAAAAGTAATCAACTTTGCAAATACAGCTCCTTTCCAGAATGGGCATATCACAAAAGAAATCACTCCTAAAGAAAATTTTATTGACTATGCCTTTCTTCCTTTAAAGAATAGAGATATACTTGATTTGGGTGAATGTAGTACCACTAGATGGCCAATACATTGAGATGTTTTACATTAACTGGTTTATCTGGTTTTCTCTTTGCATAAAGACTTAAACGGCTAATATGAACATATGTGTAACTTATCTGATGTTTCAAAAACTACTTTTTTTAATCAATGTAAATTGGTTGGTTTGCTTGAGTAGTCAAATGGTCAGCATTTATCCACACAATCTCTGAGAGGAATGTCTCATCTTTTTCAACATCACCTTATCCAAATCTAGTAGTCGGATAATATCATAGTGTTGATTAATTTCGGATTATGAGAATTCTATTTATTTAGTTCTCCATTTTAACTATAATTTTTAAAAAAAATTGTAGGTGAATAAAAAAAAATGATAAAATCCACTCTCATCAAGGATTTGTATGGAGAAATTAAAAAACATAAAATGGGTGTATTTTTTTATTCTAGCCACTTGTGTTATGCGATTTTTTTAAAGGAATTTGTCAGGTTTTTCTTTGTAAACAATGGAGTTACATAACATTTTATTTTTTTTTCATCTCATTCTTCCAGAGGTGTATTCTGCACATGAGAAGAATGGCATGTACATACCAAAAGAGCGATATTATCTGGAGGAGAATGAGAGAAAGGTAGTGCATCTTTGTTTTTACCCTTATTTTGTCTTGTTTGATGTATGTTACTGAGAAAAGTAGCCCATCTTAATTTTTTTCGTATTTTTTCTTGTTTGTTGTTTAGGGGCGATACTGTGTTACTGTTAGTTTGTTGGTGATCCCTTTTTTACGTATCATATCCTCTTGAGGATGCTTCAAAAGGTGTAGTGTGTCATGAACCTCAACTATTATATTTTTACCACTTTGAAACTTTTCTTGAGTAGTGAATGATTAAAGCTTCTTTCAATTTATTGTATGGTCTCCCTAAAATTTACGTTTTGTCTCACTTTTTCATTTGAAAGCAATGCTTACCCTTTTTTATGTTTAGGCTATGGCAGATCAAATTGAACAAATGGGAATGACCTTATAAAACCAGTTAAAGGTGTGCTGAAACTTCTTAGTTGACATGTGTTATGTATTCTACTTGTAGAGTGATTAGTGAATGATTTGATTTGGTTTGGTTTGTTACAATCAGCAACATGAGGAGTTGCAAAGTAGATACAATCACTAGGTTCATCGGTGCTCTGATTTGACATGTAAACTTGATGCCAGTGTGCTTCTTTCTAGCCTTTTGTTTTAATATTGTGTTTTAGAACCTGTTCGAATGCTCTTACTAATGACGCTTCTTGCAGATATGCTTGAACCAAACTATGTCACTGTTAGTGAATGTTGAGAAAGAACTAAGACAATGCCAGTACATCCTTAAGGAGAGGGAATTTGTCATCTGCAAAAAGAAAAAAAGCTGGTATAGTGATATGATATTTTGTTTTGAATATAGCAGGAATTTGGTCTTAAAATTTGTGATCTTAGGGCTATGTTATAATTTGAACACGTAAATGTTTGCTTCGGTTGCTTTCAACAACTTTCCTCTTCATAACTTTTTACTTCTAACTTTTTTGCTTTGACTTCTTTAGCCGAGTCAATCCCGATTACACCTCCAGACAATCTGACTGTTTGGGTGCCAGCCATTATCAATAGGGCGGTTACCGCACCGAAAGAAAAGTAGAAGAAAGACAAAGGAAACAAAAGAAGAAAGTACGTGAGACTGTGGAAGCTTTGGATGAGCTCGAGGGTTTAATTGGAGACCTCGAGAAGAAAAAAGAGGAAAAGAAAGAGGGAAAGACTGCTCCCGAGGGGCCATTATTCTTCACTGACTATCTTTTCCTTTTCTTTCTTTTAAAGCTCCAAAGAAGAAGAGGCAGGCTTTGAAAAAGTCCACCGGGGCCAAGCGGGCCAGAGTGGAGGAGAATGTCAACCCTGAGGTAGCTACTCCTCCTCGTAGGGGTTTTATTGAGCCCGAGGAAGAGGAGGCTCAAAGAGAGGTTGAGACTATCGACCTTGAGGCGCAGACTCAATCGGCTGATAAAGCTGAAGAGACAATCCCTTCATCAGCTAACAAGGAGAGGAGTGTGGATCTGCCCCCTCGTGCTGAAGAAAGGGCTTCACGAGCTGCTTCCGAGCCTGCTCATGACTCGATTCCTCGAAGGCAGGTTAGGAGCGTTGAACTTTCCTCCGACCTCTGCCTTTTGGATGATGATATGGCGGTCCTAATCAACTACAGAGGACTCCACGGGCCACTGGAGCGAGAACGCCTTGGGAGATTACCCATGGTCGATTTGATGGCCGATGCAGCTCAGCATGTAATTCAGGTATTCTTGCCTCGTTTACCCTTCTTCAGATTCTACCATTTTCTTCCTTGCCTTAACCCCTTTAGTTAATCCTTTATAGGTATACATCTATTCAATTAGGGCTGCCGAGATCGAGGCCCACCGAGCTTCCATTCTTAAGAAAACCAAGGATGAATGGGATCAAACAAGAGCTGGCCTCGAGTCTCGAACAGACGATTTGGAGAAACGATTACTCAATAACAAAATTGAATTAGATGAGGCTCGAAAGGCTGCTGACAAGTCTGACCTCGAGGCGGCCAATTCTTGTGAAGTTGTATCTTCCATCGAGGCTAGAATGGCAGCCCTAAAGGAGTCTTGCAAGGCCGAGCTGGAAACCGAGCAGAAAAGAGTAACCGACAAGGCCAAAGCTACCATCACTAAAAATGCTGAGAAATATCACTCCAAGATGAAGGAAAGCTTCCTCAAGATAAACGAGCTAACTGAAGGGAAGGAAAAGCTCGAGGCTGAAATTGTGACCCTTCGGGGGTAGAATAGCATCTTCCTCGTCAAAGAAGAGAATGAGAGCAACAAGGGCCAAAGTTGACAAGAATTGGGCCATTTTCCAAACAAAACTGAAAACTCTCAAACAGACAAGTTGGGTCAAATCTGGACGCAGAGATAGCCAAGGCTGAAAATGATGCTGTGAAAGCCCAACAGCTAATGAGAAAACTTTTCTCGAGCAGTGAGAGCTTGAGCGATGAAGACGAGGGTTCTGATGCTTTAACTTCCTGTGGGGACGAGGCTGATGAGTGATAGCCAGTGTATTTTATGTTTTTGCTTAGGCCTTCGAGCTACTGTTTCATGAATATTTTTCATGTTCGCCTTCGAGGATTTTATCAATAAACTTGAATATTTTAAGTGTTAATCTTCGCTTCGTATTTAAAGCTTTTGACATGTCACTTGAGTATTTGCTTGCAAGACTTAGATAAATTTAAGATAAAGCTAGCTTGGAACGACGTCTCGTTCTCGAGCCGAGGCTTAAAAATAAGAACTGACTTCATACATCGGATAAAAAAGAAACTGAATCAAGTTTTATTCCATTAATAAAATTTGAGCCGATTTACATAAATCCTAGTCGTGATGAGACTTAGGCAAATTCTGATTACAAAAGTCACCTCGGGCAATCACGACAAATAACTAAGATAACTCCTAAGGAAATAGTCCCCGGTGTACGGATAGCTAGTCTTCGGGTTTCATTTGAAGTCCCCAGTTATTGGAGTGAGTCAAGAATCGAAAGCTGACTGAACTAACTCCCCTTGTATCCCCCAGTGGTAGGGTGTAAAGAATGAAGACCCGAGCACTTAGTATCATTCACTCCGTTTCCTGAAAAGGTCAAGCAAAGAAAAACGAGGGTTTAGTATCATTCGACCTAAGGTTTGGAGCATTGTCAGCTCGATGCCGTAGGTGAAAGATTATGTTTGACAAAGGGTAACGTACCTCAATGTCAGAAATAATGGTGCTTTAAGTTGGAAATATTCCAATTTAAAGGCTCTTGATTGCTTCGGAGATCCTCGAGCTGATAAGATCATTTTCTTACAATGGCCTTAATTCGATAATGCCCTTCCCAATTAGCAGCCAATTTTCCTTCATTCTTTTCCTTAGTCTTTTGATTTGAGGCCCTTAAAATGTAATCACCAACCTTAAAGTCCTGAATTTAGCCTTTCTCTTCAAATAGGTTTCAATATGTCCCTTTTGGGTTGCCAACCGAACCAAAGCCATTTTTTTCACTCTAGTTCCACGCGCATAGCTTGCTGATTCGACTTCTTGGTTGCATGAACATACTGAAGGCTGGGCTCACCAACCTTGATGGGAATCAACGAGTCATTTCCATAGGCGAAGAAAAATGGGGCTTCTCCAGTGCTGTTTTTCTCAGTCATTCTCATTGCCCACAATACCCCCGGGTTGCTCATCAGACCACGAGCCTTTAACATCATCCATCCTCATCTTAAGGTTGTCCACGATTATCCTATTTGAGGACTCAGCCTACCCATTAGCACTAGGGTGATAAGACGTTGAGACCACTCTTTTGATCCCCCATTTGGCAAAGAAAGTAGTTACCTCTGAACCCATGAACTGTTTGCCATTATGACACGTTATCTCCTTCAGAACTCCAAATCTGCATATGATATTCTTCCAAATTAAATCGATAATCTCTTTTTGCCGAACCATAGCAAAAGATCCTGCCTTGACCCACTTGGTGAAATAATCAGTGAGTACAAGAATGAATTTGACACTACCCTTTGCCTTGAGAAATGGGCCTACAATGTCCATCCCCCACTTCATAAATGTTCATGGCAATAGGATTGAATGTAATGGCTCAGCTTGTTGATGGATCATCGAAGCATGCTTTGACAGTTGTCACCTTTTTTAACAAATGCCTTAGCATCTTCACTCATCTCAGGCCAATAGTAGCCAGCTCGAATGAGCTTTCGTACTAAGGCCTTCCCCTCGGAGTGATTTCTACACTCGCCCTCGTGCACCTCTCTCATCACATAGCTATACTCCCCTGGACCCAAGCATTTGGCCATCAAGCCGCAGTAGAGCTTTTTATATAATTGCCCTTGCACGGGCGAATAGAGGACAGCTTGCCTTCGGAGCTTTTTAGCTTCCCTCTTGTTTGCCGGTAGGATTCCCAAGTCTAGATAGGAAATAGATTTTGTCCGCCAATCCGAATGTCTATTTATTACATTTACCTCCAATTTCATTTTTCCCACTACGGATGTGAGTACCTGAACTTCTACATCAGTCCCCGAGTCCCCAGCTTTGATAACAGAAGTTAGGTTAGCCAATGCATCAGCTTCGACATTTTCTTCTCGAGGGATTTGCTGGATTTCCACTCTTGAACACACTGAGGGCTCGCTGTGCTCGGACCACAAATTGCTTCATTTTGGGCTCTCGGGATGAAATTCATCGAGTTTACGACTAACTGCGAATCACTCTTTAGTTTGATTTTCTCAGCCCTCATTTCCTTAGCCAATTCTAAACTCGTTATTGCAGCCTCATACTCAGCTTTATTGTTAGTCAATTTCCCAAATTTTACTGAATGCCTCAACCTTTCCTCGGTAGGAGTCACGAGCACTATTTCGAGCCCCGAGCCGTTGGAATTAGTTGCTCCATCAGTAAAAAGTTTCCATACCACAGGAGCAGGACTCTCTGAAAATAGATTTTCTCTTTCTGCCTCGGGGAGTATCCTAGCACTGAATCAGCTACGAAATCTGCCAACACTTGAGATTTTATGGCAGTTCGGGGCTGATATACAATGTCATAGTCAGTTAGCTCAACTGCCCACTTAGATAATCTCCCCGACAGTTCGGGCTTATGTAGTATTGTTCTCAAGGAGAAGGTTGTGACTATAGCTATGGGATGACATTGAAAATAAGGGCGAAGCTTACGAGCTACTATCATCAATGCAAGTGCTAATTTCTCTAAGTGAGGGTACTTTGTTTCAGCATCGAGAAGAGTCTTGCTGACGTAATATATTGGTTACTGATTCCTATCGTCTTCTCGAACCAAAACTACACTGACCGCCACCTCGGAGATAGCTAAATAAACCAACGTCTCCTTGTGCTTTGGCTTGGCGAGCAATGGTGCATTTTCCAAGTAGTACTTTAGTTCTTTCAGTGCTTCTCTACATTCGGAAGTCCACTCGAAGGTAGTGTTCTTTCTCAAAACAGAAAAGAACCTGTGGCACCGCTCGGATGACCTCGAGATAAAGCCGCTTAGAGAAGCAAGTCGGCCAGTCAAACGTTGAAATTCTTTGGGCTTGTCAACTCCTCAGGGATTTCTTGTATAACCTTGATCTTATCAAGATTTGCTTCGATGCCTCGTTCAGAGATAATGAACCGTAAGAACTTACCCGAGCTGACCCCAAAAGCACACTTTTCAGGGTTTAGGTTCATGCAATATTGTCTCAAAATTGCAAAAGCTTCCCTCAAATAGTTCAAGTGATCCTCCATTCGAATAGATTTCACTAGCATGTCGTCTATATATGCCTTCATCATTTTACCAATGTAATCTTTGAACATCCAACATACCAGCCTTTGATAAGTTGCCCCGGTATTTTTGAGATCAAAGGGCATCACCTTGTGACAATATGTTCCTTCATCTAAGATGAAATAAGTCTTTTCTTCATCGCTTGGTTCCATTAGAATTTGATTATACCTCAAACACACATCCATGAAGGTCAAAAATTTATGTCTAGTCGTGGATTCTATCAATCTATCTATCTGAGGTTGAGGATATGAATCTTTCGGGCAAGCCTTCTTCAAGTCGGTGTAATCAACACACATCCTCCACTTTCCATTTTTCTTTAGCACCACCACCACATTGGTGAGCCAATCGGGATATTTTACTTCTCTTATGAAGCCATTATCGAGCAACCTCTTTCTCTCATTCTGAATTGCCTTTTTCTTGACGCCAGCATGTGGCCTCTTCTTTTGTTTCACCAGGAGGTGGTCGGGATCCACATTCAATTTATGTGTCATTATCTCTGGGTCAATCCATACCATGTCTGCGTAAGACCAGGCGAAACAGTCATCATTAGCTTTCAGCAACTCAATGAGAGCTTTCTTTGACTCGATATCCAGCTCTGAGCCCACAAACACATTTCTTTCTAGAAATTCCTCTGTTAAAGTAAAAGATTCCAACTCCTCAATTATGAAATCCTCATCCTTTTGCTTCTGAGGCTCCTGTATGACTGTCAAGGCCTTCTCTACTTCTCCTTGAGAGCTTACTTTAAGAACCAAGCCCTCCTCCTCCTCAGGCCCCGAGTTAAGTAACTAAAATTTGGATAGCCCAGCCGGGGCGACTCCATTCTCCATAGTAACTGAATAGCATTCGCGAGCTATTCGCTGCTCACCTCGGATGGCTCGAATTCCCCATGAGTTTGGAATTTAATAACTTGGTGCAAGGTAGATGGAATGGCTTCCATCTTATGAATCCAGGGTATTCCGAGGATAACATTATAAGTCATATCCTCGGCCATCACTTGAAAAACAGTTTTCTTATCAACCCCCTTGGCAGTTGTGGTAAGCGTGACTTATCCTAACGTCTTTTCTATGGAGTTGTTGAACCCTGTTAGTATGATTGCCTTTGGAACAACGAGGTCCTTCAACCATATCTTCTTGACGGCTCCATAGTTGATGATATTTAACAAGCTGTCGGGATCAATCAAGACTCGTTTGACATCACAATTATTAATCCTCAACTTGATCACTAGAGCATCATGATGGGGGAACATCATCCCATCATAATCTTCTTCTTCAAAGAATATTTCATTCTCCGACCCACCAGCTCGGGTCCTCTTCTCCATGGTGATTGAAAGTTTTGTGAATTTCTTCGCAGCAGCGAAGTTGATACCATTCACCTCTGATCCCCAGTTATAACATTCACAATTCTTTTAGGGGATTGCACCCTCAGTGGCTGTTCCCCCTGTTGTTGCGCCCGTAGGAACAACGTTTGAGATGCTTCCACTAAGAATAACGGGTGGAACATCGGTGGGATTTATTGGCAGTGATGGAATGATCCCGGCTGGTGGAGTCAAACAGGTCGGAAGAGTTGGACCGGTCGGTTGAGGTGAACCGACTGGAGGGGTCGATGCTCTACCACTTGTTTGGGTGACACCAATTGATGGAGTTGGTGTCTGGGTAACCGTGTTGTCATTAGAATCAGTGTTATCTGTCATTGAATAAAATTGTAAGAGGTGATATGTAAACTAAAAATGCGACTTTGGAACAAACACTATTGCTAGTTCCCCGCAGACGGCGCCAATTTATGTTGGCCTAAATCTGATTAGGACAATAAATCAAATTTGTTTTGGGTTAACTAATAATTATTGTATCAAAGTCGTGAAATAACTAGAAACATAGTAAAGAAATTCGAACAATAGCAAAGAGACAAAAAGTAAGTGTTTGTTGATTATTTTCTTGATGCCTTTCCCTGATTACATTGCCTCTACTTATAGTCTACTAGAATAAAAGGTCAATAAATACATTTAATGGTCATTACTTCACGTTCAATCATGGTCAGCTCATGATTTTCCTCTTAAATGTCCATATAACGGTCGGCAGTAACAAAACAGAAAAGCTCATATGTTGAAGAATGAAACTTTCCCGAGGTGTAAACTGCTTGCCTCATGATAGCTATCCTTCAATCACCTCGAGCAATAACTCTTAACTAGGATTCATTCTCACCTGAGGCATCTAGCCTCGGGAACAAAATAAACTTCTTCGAGGGGTTGTCTTCGGAAGACTCGACCAAATCATGCCTCGAGCCCTAACGCCAAGGACCGAATACAGGTTGTAAAAAGAAAATATAATTTCATTTGTGAGTTTTAAGTTTGAGTCGTCAATAAAATAATCAAGCTGGAAGTTGGAACCAAATCTAATTCACTATTTAAACTTAGAAATGATTGTCAATCGTAAACAACAAAAAGAGTCATGTTTTCACAAATTGTAGGATTCTTTCTTTCTTTAACACTAAGCAAATGTTTGACTAATGCATATACTATGTACAGTGCACCTCTTGATGATAAGTCAAATGAAATTTGTTCTTTCGAATAAAAACCTTGAGCTTGGTACTTTGCCAAAAGACATGTGAGACAAGGAGAAATGATAAGAGGTAAAAGAAAAGTGATAATGATCGATCATCCCTTGCTAAACCAGCGGGTGAAAGAGAGTAACATTTCCCCTTTTATTGTTGTAACTGCAAATTTACATATGTAACTACTCCAGTTGATACTATGTTAAGGAGAAAAGATACTTCTTCGAGCATTTCCATATCGAACTTTTTATATGGTTCGAGCTAAAGACATTGATTAAGGGCAATTTTCAACTTTTTAATATGGTTTGAGCTAAAGAATCGGTGACATTCTAAGCAAATTTCATATTGAAATACGGGAAAGACGCGATATATATTTAATAACAACGGGTGAATTACAAAATTTAGCAGAAATGCTCTTGGTCTTGAAGTTTTTTGGTGGAATTTTAATAACTTGAACACTTTTGAAAGTAGCAAATTACTGGAAAGATTAGAACAATAAGAACATTATTAAAAGAAAAGAGTAGAAGGTGTAGGGATAGTACCATGACCAGTGTAGGATATAGGCAGTTGAGTACTATTGCCTACAATAACTCGATTTGTACCATTGTAAGGTAAAATGGAGGATACATTACCAGAAATTGGAGTCATGTGGGAAGACACACCGGTATCGACAAACCACTGTCCACCATTAGGCATCGTATAAGAATGAGGTGAAGATGATTGAAGATCAGAGAAAACGCTTTTGGACCAAGAGAGGGACATTCACGAGCTGAATGGTTATGTTTGAAATAGAGTTGGCACTGGATGGAAGCATGCATATGGGAAGAGGGAGAAAAGGAATAAGCAGCAGGCTCGAGAATAGAGGAAGATGAAGGACGAGAAGAGAAGTTTTGAGTGGGGTTAGAAAAATTCTTTTGATAACTAGAATTAGAACGACCCCGACCACGACTACCATTAGAGTTGCGACCACCATTATTATACTTACCATGAGCACGACCATTAGAAGTGGAATGTTGCTTCGCAACAAAAGCAGTAGCGGATGAGTCAAGATTGGAGGCAGAGAAATTAGTCAACTGAGCCTCATGCAAAAAGAGCAGAGAACGTGTCTCTGTAAATGATGAAAGTGGGATTCTAGTAGAGATAGAAGTACTAACAGACATATAATCAGGAGGCAGGCCACATAAAATTTGAAGAACTAGATCAGTTTAAGAGATTGGATTACCAATGGAATTCAAAGAATTTGCTATAGTTTTAAGTCGATGCACATAGTCGTTGAACGAAAGATCGCCTTTCTTGAGATTATGAAACTGGACTTTAAGATGGAGCGTTCGGGAACTAACTTAGCCACAAAACAGACGCTCGATTTCGAGCCAAGCTTCTCTAGAAGTAAGAGACTTATTGGGACGAAGAATGGCTTGAAGGATTTCTTGGGAAATGGTTGCTTGAATCCAGGACAAGACAATGGAATCAAGTTGAACCCACTGTTGAAAGGTAGGATTAGGAATTGAAGTTCCATCTTTTTTGACAATTGTAGAGGAAGGACAAGAAAAGCTTCCATCAACGAAGCCATAAACACCATGGTCCTTGAAAACTGGCAAAAAAAAGTTCCCTCCATAACCTATAGTTGGTGAAGTCTAGTATGGTAGGAATTAAATTCTTAATCCTAGAGACTGATTATAGCAGTGTTAGGCGAGGGAGAGAAAGAAGAATTAATATCAGTTGAGACTGGAGAAGAAGTTGTAGAAACTGAACAAGAAGAGGAAGACATGAGTCTTGATAAAGAAAGATAATATTGGAGAAGATAACACCTTAGCTTCTGATACCATGAAAGTGTATTGCACTAGATAAAATACAAAAAGTGTTACAATGAGGTATTTATAGTAATCAATACAACATACATAAGCACTACTCTATCGTTAAAGATAAGTACAAGGATAAGCACCAAATAAATATGTTATCACTTTTACATTAAATGAAGCTGAAAATACAGAAATACCCTTACTAATATAGAACTTCTCGTAACTACAAAAATGCCACCACACCTTTTTGAAGCCATAATTACAAAAATTCCACTACAGCTTTTTTAATTCGAAATTATAAAAAATGTCACTACTTCCTACACAACAAAAAATAATATTAATTTGGTTGTGTTTCATGTCCATTTTGTGAATAAATAAGGCCAAATCGACATTATTTCATTCATATACAATGCGGTCAATCTATCTGTGTTTCACTTATAAATAAATAAAGCCAAATCATCATCATTTAGCTCATATACAGAAATCAAAGCAAAACATAACATAAGATCAATCCGACATCATTTCTTCATACAATGAGCAAAAAATTATGTTCATCTTGTAAATAAATGATGTCCAATTAGCCTTTACTTTATTGATTCACAAAAAATACCTTCAAGTGATTTAAAAATAATGACAATCAAGGCCAAATCGGTCTCACTTCACACATCCACAAAAAAAGAGAGCTTCAAGTGCTTATATTTAGAAATAACGACAATCCGTCCGTATTTATGCATATATTGAACAAAAAAATGTATCCATTTTGTGAAGAAATTAGGCCGAATTGTACTCATTTTATTCATGCACAGAAAAAAATATATGAAAATATAAAATGAAGACAATGCGATTGCATTTATTCACAAGTGAACCAAATTATTTTATCAATTTATAAATAAATGACACTATATCATCATCACTTTGATCATATAACAAAATTAAAATATATATATATATATATATATAAAACTAGACCAATCCACCATCATTTATTTATAGGGCAAGCCAAATAGTAAGTATATTTTACAAATAATTAAAGAAAAATCATCATCACTTGTGTACTAAAATTAAACCTCATAGTTAACTTAAAAAAGGAAGAAAATGGAAACTAGTATCTTTTTCTCCAGCGCCGACCAGCCCTGCCACCTGTTGAGACAATTCTTCCATTCAAATATCTTTATTACTATTAGAGCTGTCAATTTGGACGGGCCCGACCCAGCCCAGCCCAAGCCTCACGGGCCTTGAAGTTGGACGGGCTTGAGCAAGCCAGCCTTATTAGGGCCAGGGGCTGGGCCCGACCTTTAATTTTTTTATAGTCCTTTTTACTATAAGATTTTTAATAGAAATGCAAAAAAAAAATTTATATAAATATTATATAGTAACCAAGTTTCAATTCACAATTAAATTATTCAACAATATATTTGTAAGACTCTTTGATGTATTATTGTAGGCTGGGAGACGATACTCTACTATAGTTTCTATTTGTAACATTCTTTGATGTATTATCTTAACTTTTGAGTTGTAGAGTTGTGTCTTGTAGAGTAGTTGTGCCAGCTTAAGAAATATTTGTATATAAAAGTTTAAATATAGTGGTTTGGCTTCTCTCATACTTTGTAATTTCTTGTTATTTTTTTAAATATGTATAATTATAAATTAAATAATTTATTTAATTTTAATCATAAAGCCCGTGGGCCGGCCCAGCCCAGCCTCGGTCAAGCCTTACGGGCTAGCGGGCCTAATTGGGTCGGGCTAAAAAGTCTTGGTCTTTATTGGACTCGAAAAATCAAAGCCCAATCTCATAAATTTAGAACTAGGTCGGGCTGGCCTGCGGGCCAAAGCCCAAATTATCGGCTCTAATCACTATTTTATCCAAATAAGAACTCTGTCAGAAAATTCCATTAAACAACTCCAACAACTTAAAAAGATAATAAAAAAGGATGGCCTTGATTGTTTATTAAGTACTCTGAAGCAGATTTGGATCACTTAATAGGAAGAAAAAACGGGCAGGGCAGTTGCTGGTGCTTCTTGGAATCACTCTGTCCATTACTGCAATTGGACAAGTGTAACATGTAGTCCTTCTAATGGCAAATTCACCAATTTTTATTTGAGTTCACAAAAAATGTTGGTACAATACCACTTTCACTTGGCAATCTCAGGTTTGAAAACAATAACTTCAACGATGAAATTCCACAAGCATCAAAGTGCATAGGTGAAAGAGGAAGAAAAGTTAAGCCCAGTCATATAAAAATCGCCACAAAAAGTCAAATTAGCCGCTGGAAAAAGTTTTTCAAAATCAAATCTACACTAATTTAGTGTGATTTTCGAAAATTCAGTAGTAGAAACAGATAAAGGAGGCCAAGACGAATATGGATATAATTTTTTCAATATTTCGGTGGCGGTCGGTAGTGGCCCGGCTGCAGTCAACGGCGGTCAACTAGAGAGAAGGAGGAAAAGTGGGAGATAGATTTTCTAGAGAGAAAAAGTGTGAATGTCAAATAATTATAGGAAAATTCTTAAGGGGTAGAAGTGAAAATACCTTAAGAGTCCTCAAAAATTCAAGACCATAAAAAAAGTGCTCAGCAAATCAAGATCATGCTCAAAAGTTCCCAATTCATATAAAAAATGGAAAAAATTTGCAAAAATATGACACCATAAGCAATGGTTTGCCTTTTTGCCCGCGCTAACAGATGTTTTGCAAAAATGTCCCTGTTAAGGTTTAATAAAAAAAATCCGGACAGAAATACCTCTGTCAAGTTTTTAGGTCAGGGGCAAGACTTGCCTTTATATCTCTCTGCTTTTCAACACTTATCCCTTCAAGTGTTGGCAAAAGGCAATACTTGCCGCACTTGGTCGTAAGTCTTGGCAAAGGCCAAGACTTGACTTTAACCCCTCTCTATTTGCCAATACTTACCCTTAAAGTGTTAGCAAAAGACTACACTTGCCGCACATGGTCGTAAGTCTTGGCAATTGCCAAAACTTGCCCCTTCCAATATTTTCCTACATTTTCGCCATGTAACTTGAAGTATTGGCAAAAACAGTACTTGCCTTTGATGTTTTGGCAATTTCCAAGACTTACAAGATTTTTGCCTTGAAGTCTTGGCTCCGGGAGAAAAAAGGTATTCTGTTAAAATATTTCTTAGCACGGGCATTTTTACAAAATTACTCTTTATGGAGGGCACGCGGTGAAATTTTTGAAACACGCCTTATGCATTAGTTGTTCCTTTTAATGGGATAATTTTGAGAAATCCCCACATTTTAGAATGGAATTTTTACATAAAAGTACAAGTTTTAGAAGTTATTTACAAAACATAGCAAAATTTTAGCAAAATTAGCCATTATAGAGGAAAGGAAAAGTTAATTACAAAACATAGCAAAAATATAGCAATATTTTCCCATAACATAGCAAATCCTTACATTCTTCCTCCTATTTCCCCTAATATTACTTTTGCTCCTCCCCATTTCCCCTAATTTCACTTTTACTCTTCTCATTTTCCCCAATTTCACTTTTCCCCATCCCATCCTCACTGTATCTCGATGTTTCTCAACTACAAACCACCTCGTATCTCGTTGTATCTTTCTGTATCTCACTGTATCTGCATTGTTCTGCACCGTATCTAACTATTTCTAGACTGTATCTAGCGGTTTCTAGACCGTTTTAGCATTTTTTCATCCCGTTTGTGCGTTCTTTCTCACTGTTTCTAAATTATTTCACCTTTTTTGCATTTTTTCACATTATTTTTTACATTTTATTTCGGACTTTTTCACTAGCTGTTTCAGACTATTTTACTATTGTATCTGCATTATTTTTGCTTCGTATCAAATTATATCTCACTGTATCTACGCTGTTTCAGCATTGTTTTAGATTGTTTCAGGTAGTTTTACATCGTATCTAACTATTTCTAGGCTGTATCTAGCTGTTTCCAGACTGTTTTAGCATTTGTTTCATCCCGTTTGTGCGTTGTTTCTCTGAAACGACCTCGGTCAGTCGTTTCGGAAGTTCGGACTCCGATTGGCGTGTCGATAATTTTAAAATATTCGTAATGTCCATTAGGACCTGTCTGTAAAATTTGAGCTAAATCAGACCTCGTTTGATAGGCATCGGAAGAAGGTTTCAGTTTTTATTGGCGATAGATATTAAAAAGAGATTTTTGAGCTCGGTTTCGGGCGAATGAGCTCTGATTCGAAATCCGAAAGCGCCGTTAGGTTTGTCTGATTATTTTGACTTTTATGAACTTTCGAAAGTGAATTTCGATGTTGTTCGGCTAGTTCCCACTAAAATGCCGAAAGTTAAATAATTTGACTTTTTTCATTTAAATTCGCATCTTGAGTTTCCGGAGTCCGATTTGAGATCCGCCTTCGCGAGTATGTTACATATATTTTGTATAACTTGTATGCAAAAATTGAAATTATTCCGAATATCGTAGGGTACCGTTTTAATTTTTACCGTAGCAGCGAATTTTAAAAAAAAAAAAGAAAAAAAAAAGACAAAACATAAAACACAAAAAGACAAAAATGGAAAGGAAATCAATGTTGAGCTTGGCGGTTGATACCAAGGGATATATATATCCCTTGGTTCTTACTGCAGCATACAACGGAATATGAACAGAGAAAAATGGAATGGCGCAGAAATTGAAAAAAATGCCAGAAAATGAGAAAAGGGGCCAGAGAAAAGTAGAATTTTCACCCTGAAACATTCAGGTAATAATCCTAATATATTATTTGAGTTTATTACGTGTGTTTGAATATGTTTTAACGGTAAAAGTTGGAATATTAGACATCGTTTTAATAAGTTCAATTAATAGTTTAAAGGGTCAAATGGACCCCGATAATGGAATTGATTATATATTCGTACTCAGTGAATTATGGGCAACTTATAAATGTAATTTATTTAGGGTTTGGTTATGTGACCATAAACCCTGTACATAGGCTTGGCCTGCGTATTGCGTATGCGAATAGGGTATCAGGTTCCTACCTGGATTGCCCTAAGATGTGAGGAATGAAGCCTTTAGCCTAAATTGATATATTTTTCTGCTTATTGAATAGAGTGGGATCGTTTGGCAATGAAACCAAAGGACAAGCGGTTATTGAGTGGATGTACTAACTTTGTAACAAGGTAAGTGTTTATATCCATTTCTTTGGAGGCACTTGGCCTCGTGGATTTTCTACCACGTGTTTCCTTACGTGTGTAGCTGCCGATAGGCGTACTCATTACGCCTTAGCTTTGGATTTACATTGTATATTATATGTTATGCCCTGTTGTTGGTGTTGCATTAAACATATGAGCATTGCACTCTGGTTTTGATTATTGCATATACTTCCCGGTTGGCGATGAGAGTCCCGCACCGGCGAAGGGTCATTATTGCATATACTTCCCGGTTGGCGATGAGAGTCCCGCACCGGCGAAGGGTCATTATTGCATATACTTCCCGGTTGGCGATGAGAGTCCCGCACCGGTGAAGGGTCATTATTACAATATACTTCCCGGTAATCGATAAGAGTCCCGAGCCGGTGAAGGGTCATTATTGCATATATCTCCTGGTAGACGATGAGAGTCCCGCGCCGGAGATAGGTATCAAGAGTATGTGACTGCATTGCATCATGCCGCATTCATCCCATCTCATTGCACCGCATACTGACTGTTGTGTATATTATATTGTGTTTTATGTATGCGGTATGTACACCATGTTGTGGACATATTACAGTTTGCCTATATATTTCTGGCTTGTATTCTAAGTTGCGGGGATCGGGTTGCACGCCGCAACAGGATGAATATATGGATCAGGTTGCACGCCGCAACAGGATGTATTTCTGATTGTTGATGTGTTCGGGGTACCTATATATTCTGGCTGTATTACGTTCCTGGTTATTGAATAGTTTGCGATCCCATACGTGTTTCTAATTATTATCTGGCTCTGCCTTTTCATAATTTAAATAAGAGAAATTTGGTTTATTTGTTTCTTTTCTCCCTGACTAGCTATCCTATTCTTTGAGGAGGCTAGTCTGCCCCACTTATTGAGTCCTTTTGACTCACCCTTGTTTGTTGTTTGTTCCTTGTCTATCTATTTCGTTTCGGCAGGTTCGCTCCAGGATTGAGTTCGCCACGTTGTTCAGGAGCGAAGACGACTTCAGCTGTCAGGGTGAGCCAGCTTTTATTTCGGATGGCCACCAGTTTATTGGTTATCATTTCAGTTGCAGTTTGCTCCCTTCAGGAGCTATTTGTCTTCTTTTGTACTCTTAGATGTCTAGTCTGGATAGCCCTAAACCTAGCATGTTGGGTAGTCAGCTGTAATTTCTGTTGTACAGCTTAGAGGTATCAGTATGTCTGTAAATTTTTTTAAGGCTTGTCCTTATTTATGAATTATTATATTTATTTTCCTGATTTAATTGGTAAGGGTTCGCCCGACGGGTCTAGGGGAAGATCTCGGGTGCCCGCACGGCCTAACCGGATTTCGGGTCGTGTCAGTTGGTATCAGAGCCCAGTTTAGTATCTATCCAGACTAAGACAGTGTCTAGTAGAGTCTCGCTGATGGGTACGTAGACGTCCGTACTTATCTACGAGAGGCTATGATGGCATTTAGGAAGTTTCACTTCCTTCTTTTCTGATCGTGCGTCGGTCAAGGATGCAAAAGTATTTTTCGTTAATTCCTTCGTGGTAATTGTGAACCCCCGTGCGACAAATCAGCAAATGGTATGAGTTCAAGACAAAGCAGTCTAGCCAGGGGCTAGCATTGACGAAGCCCCGAGAGTTTTTCTTATCGTGCTTGACGATCTAGTTATGGAGGTCCCAGTTGTACGAGCTCGCGATGGGCAAGGGAGCAGGGCCTTGTGATTCCCTTGGCTCTCTGCGATGCTTTACGAGAATCTTGGTGACGCAGATACCGCAAAAACCTATCATTCGCTAGACAGCCTATCAGGTTGCCGCATGTGCAGACGTTCGGTCTCAGGGAGCTCCTTTTCCGGTTCTTAATATTGCTGCAGTGAATTATGTTCCGGAGACAACATGTGTTGTGCCTCTAGTTATTCTGGCTGGTTAGTTAGCCTGAGCAATGGCTCGGTCCGAGCGTCCGAAGAGGTTGCATTATTTTACGCGGTTGAACATCCCGATATTCCCAAGAAATGCATTAGATAATCCCTGTGTAAGTTTTTTAAAATGTAATGATGTCAGTATATCCTTCAGGCTCTTGATTATATTGAGCGGTATGGTGTCGATTATTCTTCTTTCCAGTTTTAGGGTCCAGCCTTGAATTGGTGGGCCGCTCTTTTATTAGCTAACTTGGTTCGATTTTTCTTCTAGATTCGTGGAAAAGTTCCTTTCGACTAGCAAGCGAGATAAAAAGTGTTGCCAATTTGAGTGGATTAGACAGGGTAGCCTGTCGGTTAGCCTGTTGGTTTCAGAATATGAGATTGAATTCTATAGAATGGCTGGATATGTATTAGAACTAGTCCATGAGCCTTTCGAGAGATTCAAAGATTTATTGAAGACCTTTCTCCTTCCTTGAGATCCCGGATGGCTCGAGAAATTGAGGTCTGGATTTTATTTGATGTTGTTAATATTGCCCGAAGGTTCGAGGCATACCATAAGTTAGAACAGGAAAGTAAGAGATCCCACGGCCCTGGTGGGTAACCATGGTACCTCATTTGGAGGTAAAAGTTCTGATTATTTTGGGAGGTCACCTTCCAGGTTATCTCAGCTTATGTCACGTGATTCTTAAAGTAAGTCAGTAGTTCGTCAAGATTAGATCCCATTTTTCTCTTTGTAGCTATCAGCAATCTGTCCAGCTTCCATTTTCACTGAAAAGGTATTATCATTGTCGCGAGCATGTCATCTTTGGTGGAGTTCTCCCTTGCTCTGGCAAGTAGGTAGTCGTCCTTTCTATTGTCATCAGGCACTTGCACAGTCGCAGACGATTTTATTTAGATCTCAATCAGCCGGAGAAATGCCACCATCCAGTAGAGGTTAAGAACGTAGTGGCAATGGTTCTTCAGAAAGTGATTATCAGGGTAGTGGCTCAGCTCAGTTGCAGAGGCAGTTCTATGAACTGCTAGTCTGGCAGGATGCTGAGGTATTCCATGTAGTAGACCCTGAGATTTCTTCTTCTCTTAAATATGTGTAAGCTTTGATTTTTCCGATCGATTTGGAAATGATTGTCTTATCATATTTCCATAGTTTCCTGGGATGGCGTTTCTATTAAGAATCTGTCGCGGTAGAGGGGTGAGTTTCTGATACGATTTATTCCTGGCATTTATGAGACCCTACTAGTTTATCTGATCTAAATATGAGAGATTTGACGGTGAGTATTGCTATTGCCTGCTTGGCATCCTGTTATGCCACCTTGTGTTATTATGTCAAGTCATTTTACCTCTCTCATCGGAAATCAGTGTTGGTAGGATGATGGGATTCTTATTCGTCACCATCAGGAAGTGTTGTTGTTTCTTTCGGTCTAAAGTGACTGGTAAGTAATGCTCTATCTATGTGTCTCCTCTTGATTTGAGATTCTAATAAAGTCATGTTATTCTATGAGCTTGTCTTATATATAAAAAGGTATTCTGGTAAATTATCAGAGTTTTATTCTTACTGGGAGGTTAAATTAGTATGGATGTTTTTCCACAAAGCTTATATAATGTCTATCTCTTCAATTGCGATTTTTTGGCTCGCCTGACGCGGAAGTAGTCTAGCTTTGGTAGTCAAGCAAATAAGAAGATAAACTTCCTGAAGCTCTAATTATTTCTATCCTCGATCTATTTCCATTTCTTCTTCGTCCGGCACTAGTGAGCTTAGGCAATCAGTAACCTATTGTGATGTTCCTTGTGTTGAGCCAGAGTGCATGTCAAGGTAACCGGGTAAGCATATTATTGTTTAGGTTGAAAATCAGGACAGTGGTGCTGTCCAGACATTCTATCTGCGGATTTGTTATGTCATCCAGTTGTCTCATCTTGTTATCCGCTTAACATGTTTATGTTATCAGTTTATCCAGGTATCCATTCCCATGTATACTATAGTACTGGTTCTGTTTTTGCTGATTATCCAGTTTCAGGGGAAACTCTGCCGAAATTTTTATATAGAAGTACCATCCATCAGGCGGTGGTGTTTACGGCAAAGGTATGGAGTTGTGAACTTGAGAGTTGCAGCTGTTTGGCAACTCGAAAGGGTAGTTGGTAGCTTAGGTCTGCCTACGTTCAGCTTTTAGCTAAATCTTCTTTAGTCCAGCAGACTGTGCGGGGATAGTTATTCCTATTCAAATGGCTGTATGAGTTTGTGCTTTAAGTGGAGGAGTCTTCCTCCAATTGATACCGAATCATAATATTAAATTTCTAAGGCGTTGCTGAAGCGTAAGCTAATTCTTAGTTCCATCGACTTGTTCTATATTGAAAGGTATATCGAAGAGGTGATTATCGACTGAATCGTGTTAACCCATTTAAGGTTTCATGTATCTTTGTTTCGAAAAAGTAAAAATCTCCTCTCCTGATCGAGGAAGGGTCAATTTAGTCCGAATAAGTTGGGCAATGATGTTATCATATTATCCAGATATAATTTATTTCAAAAGTACGATATGCGTGTTATAATTCTGATCCTGTAATCAAAAAATAATACCCGTAAAATAGCTCATGAAGGTCGGGCAAGTTTTTTTGTTATCCGTGCGAATTTCTCTTTAGACTTAGGCTCGTTCGAGGACGAACGAGAGTTTAAGTGAAGGAGAATGAAACGACCTCGGTCAGTCGTTTCGGAAGTTCGGACTCCGATTGGCGTGTCGATAATTTTAAAATATTCATAATGTCCATTAGGACCTGTCTGTAAAATTTGAGCTAAATCAGACCTCGGTTGATAGGCATCGGAAGAAGGTTTCAGTTTTTATTGGCGATAGATATTAAAAAGAGATTTTTGAGCTCGGTTTCGGGCGAATGAGCTCTGATTCGAAATCCGAAAGCGCCGTTAGGTTTGTCTGATTATTTGTGACTTTTATGAACTTTCGAAAGTGAATTTCGATGTTGTTCGGCTAGTTCCCACTAAAATGCCGAAAGTTAAATAATTTGACTTTTTTCATTTAAATTCGCATCTTGAGTTTCGGGAGTCCGATTTGAGATCCGCCTTCGCGAGTATGTTACATATATTTTGTATAACTTGTATGCAAAAGTTGAAATTATTCCGAATATCGTAGGGTACCGTTTTAATTTTTACCGTAGCAGCGAATTTTAAAAAAAAAAAAGAAAAAAAAAAAGACAAAACATAAAACACAAAAAGACAAAAATGGAAAGGAAATCAATGTTGAGCTTGGCGGTTGATACCAAGGGATATATATATCCCTTGGTTCTTACTGCAGCATACAACGGAATATGAACAGAGAAAAATGGAATGGCGCAGAAATTGAAAAAAATGCCAGAAAATGAGAAAAGGGGCCGGAGAAAAGTAGAATTTTCACCCTGAAACATTCAGGTAATAATCCTAATATATTATTTGAGTTTATTACGTGTGTTTGAATATGTTTTAACGGTAAAAGTTGGAATATTAGACATCGTTTTAATAAGTTCAATTAATAGTTTAAAGGGTCAAATGGACCCCGATAATGGAATTGATTATATATTCGTACTCAGTGAATTATGGGCAACTTATAAATGTAATTTATTTAGGGTTTGGTTATGTGACCATAAACCCTGTACATAGGCTTGGCCTGCGTATTGCGTATGCGAATAGGGTATCAGGTTCCTACCTGGATTGCCCTAAGATGTGAGGAATGAAGCCTTTAGCCTAAATTGATATATTTTTCTGCTTATTGAATAGAGTGGGATCGTTTGGCAATGAAACCAAAGGACAAGCGGTTATTGAGTGGATGTACTAACTTTGTAACAAGGTAAGTGTTTATATCCATTTCTTTGGAGGCACTTGGCCTCGTGGATTTTCTACCACGTGTTTCCTTACGTGTGTAGCTGCCGATAGGCGTACTCATTACGCCTTAGCTTTGGATTTACATTGTATATTATATGTTATGCCCTGTTGTTGGTGTTGCATTAAACATATGAGCATTGCACTCTGGTTTTGATTATTGCATATACTTCCCGGTTGGCGATGAGAGTCCCGCACCGGCGAAGGGTCATTATTGCATATACTTCCCGGTTGGCGATGAGAGTCCCGCACCGGCGAAGGGTCATTATTGCATATACTTCCCGGTTGGCGATGAGAGTCCCGCACCGGTGAAGGGTCATTATTACAATATACTTCCCGGTAATCGATAAGAGTCCCGAGCCGGTGAAGGGTCATTATTGCATATATCTCCTGGTAGACGATGAGAGTCCCGCGCCGGAGATAGGTATCAAGAGTATGTGACTGCATTGCATCATGCCGCATTCATCCCATCTCATTGCACCGCATACTGACTGTTGTGTATATTATATTGTGTTTTATGTATGCGGTATGTACACCATGTTGTGGACATATTACAGTTTGCCTATATATTTCTGGCTTGTATTCTAAGTTGCGGGGATCGGGTTGCACGCCGCAACAGGATGAATATATGGATCAGGTTGCACGCCGCAACAGGATGTATTTCTGATTGTTGATGTGTTCGGGGTACCTATATATTCTGGCTGTATTACGTTCCTGGTTATTGAATAGTTTGCGATCCCATACGTGTTTCTAATTATTATCTGGCTCTGCCTTTTCATAATTTAAATAAGAGAAATCTGGTTTATTTGTTTCTTTTCTCCCTGGCTAGCTATCCTATTCTTTGAGGAGGCTAGTCTGCCCCACTTATTGAGTCCTTTTGACTCACCCTTGTTTGTTGTTTGTTCCTTGTCTATCTATTTCGTTTCGGCAGGTTCGCTCCAGGATTGAGTTCGCCACGTTGTTCAGGAGCGAAGACGACTTCAGCTGTCAGGGTGAGCCAGCTTTTATTTCGGATGGCCACCAGTTTATTGGTTATCATTTCAGTTGCAGTTTGCTCCCTTCAGGAGCTATTTGTCTTCTTTTGTACTCTTAGATGTCTAGTCTGGATAGCCCTAAACCTAGCATGTTGGGTAGTCAGCTATAATTTCTGTTGTACAGCTTAGAGGTATCAGTATGTCTGTAAATTTTTTTAAGGCTTGTCCTTATTTATGAATTATTATATTTATTTTCCTGATTTAATTGGTAAGGGTTCGCCCGACGGGTCTAGGGGAAGATGTCGGGTGCCCGGACGGCCTAACCGGATTTCGGGTCGTGTCATTCTCACTGTTTCTAAACTATTTCACCTTTTTTGCATTGTTTCACATTATTTTTTTACATTTTGTTTCGGACTTTTTCACTAGCGGTTTCAGCCTGTTTCAGCGCTGTATCTCACCATATCTGCATTATTTTTGCTCCGTATCAAACTGTATCTCACTGTATCTACGCTATTTCAGCACCGTTTCAAGTTGTTTTGCACCGTATCTAACTATTTCTAGACTGTATCTAGTTGTTTCTAGACTGTTTCAGCATTGTTTCAACTTGTTTCTCACTGTTTCTAAACTATTTCACTTTTTTGCGTTTTTTCACATTATTTTTTGCATTTTGTTTCAGACTTTTTCACTAGCTGTTTTAGACAGTTTCAGCGCTGTATCTCCACTATTGTTGCTCCGTATCGAACCGTATCTAACTATTTCTGCACCGTTTCAAGTTGTTTCAGCACTGTATCTAAATATTTCTGCACCGTTTCAGGTTGTTTCATCATTGTATCTAACTGTTTCTGCACTGTTTCAGGTTGTTTCAGCACTGTATCTAATAGTTTCTGCACCATTTCAAACTGCCTGAAACGGAAGAAAAATATTCCACGTTCAATAATCAAACAGGCTAACACATTCTGATCAATAATCAAAATTATTTCCACGTTCAAACAGAGACAATTTTGCAAAACTGTCCTAAGAATAAAAAAGTTCCCATTAAATCAACCCCCATCCCGCCGGAAACCTTCCCTCCCTAATCATCAACAAACTGAATTCTGAAATATAAGCACTGCTTAATAAGCAGCAACACAAAAAAAATACTGAAAACATTTGATTCATTTCACAAAAACACACACACACACACACTATTGTGAATTTTGCTTCAGATAAAAACAAAAAAATCTCCATAAAATGGACAATTTTATATGAAAAGATTAAAATAAGTACACCTTTATCAAATTTTTAATACCTGTGAATACTTTTTCTTGGTTACAAAATTCTACTTTTATAGCACATGAAACAGTTCCCAACATCCCATTAGTAATTCGTAACTTATAATCAGCATTAAATACTTTTTGCACAAATTCAAGCGGATCTCCAATCAAACGACACACTCCGTCAATCAGGTGCATTACTCCAAGCCTTACAATAATCCGGCAACGACTCCGGCAACAACGACTCCGGCAGTAACACTAGCACCAAACTCTGATCGAAGCACTGGCAGGAGGTGGCTGACATCGTGGGAGTGATGGCGCTGGAGGTGGGGGTGGGGGTAGAGGTGATGGCAGCGTCGGGGTGGGGTTGTATGTTTGGATCTGAGAAAAGGGAATGGGGTGGCGGCTAGAATATTTGGAGGAAGTGGAGAAAGTATTTTAGGATTTTTAGAAGAGTGGGGTGTAAATGTAATTATATAAAATAAAATACTTTGATTATTGTAAAAATGTGCTAGGAAAATAATGTTATGTATTGTAATTTAAAAAATATTGCTATTTTTTTTGGTAATATAGGGTGTATGCTTGTATATATGTGTAAAAAACCTTTAAAATTCTAAATGAGGAATGGGGTAATTTCGAGGAACCGCCATATTTTAGAATAATTTTGAGGAATTGCCACATTTTAGAATGTTAAATGAGGAATAACCAGCGGTTGCACACTTTTAGATAAATAGTCACATATTAAACTTTAAAAAAAAAGTTGTGAATTTTAATTCAAAATCTTATGTCAAAATACCGAAATTTTAAGTAAGAAAATCATCAATTTCACAGAAAAATACAAGAATATAAGAATTATATTCCAGCATTTTTTAAAATTTTAGGATTTTTTTACTTCAAATTTCAGTATTTTGACCTATAGCTTTAAAGTGAAATCTAAAAAAAATGCTTAGAGTTTGAGTGGTTCTGACTATTCATCTTAGATTTTCTGAACATTGGTTTTCCTCATTTACCGCTCTAAAAATTGGCTACCATGCAAAAATTTCACCATTTAATGTCGTGCAGGCCTACGCCAAAACGGATAAGATCATTAGTGGGTTGGACTAGTACATGTTGTATTAGAGAAAAAATTCATCCAGAGGCTACTTTTACCACTGTTATTTGGTTTCAGGCCACTTTTTTCTTAGTTGTCAAAAGTAGCCACTTTTTGGAACTTCAATTCAGTTCGCTTCAGCCCATAAGAGCTACAGTTTACGCATTTTATGTCTAAAAGTTCAGCCCTTGTGGGATGAAGTTAAACTTCATACAAAAAATGTCACGCAGTGCCCTCCATAAGCACTGGTCTTACCAATTTACCCCCGCTTTCAAATGTTTTAATTAAATACCCTCCACATCATCCCTCACTATGCGAAAGGTCTATTTTGCCCCTGCCTAAACCCAATTCACATGGAACAGTCTCCTTCTCCCTTTCCTCATTTCTTTCCTTCTCTTCTTCCTCTTTCATTTCCTTATTTCTTCTTTGTAGAGAGATTTAGGAAATCCGTAAAAGTTTTATTTATGTTATTATTTTTCTTTAATTTGTGTTATAATGTAATTTTTATTTTGCCTAATCCTTTATTTGTATTTATTTTTTTCTATATTTTTTTTTGTAATCATTGTCTATATACTTATCTGTAAGTTTTTTTTATTTTAATTGATGATCCTTGAATTAAATTTGACGTTCCTGTGAATTTTTTTTACTTCTTATACTTGATTAAGATGATTTTAAGGTTCTTATTGGCAATAGCAATTAGATATTGTTGTTGCTCATTGCATAGAGCTTAAAGTCTTGGCTATTGCCATTAATGCAGAGACTTTCTCTGCAAGTAGCCTCTATTGCACAGAGATTAAAGTCTTGGCAATAGCCAAGACTTGAAGAGACTTCTCTGTAAGTTGTCTATTGCATAGAGCTTAAAGTCTTGGCTATTGTCAATACTTGCAGAGACTTTGTATGCAGGTTGCCTATTGCACCAGATCGTAAAGTATTGGCAACTGCCAATACTTTCAGAGACTTCCCCTACAAGTTGCCTCCTTCCACCCAACCTTAAAGCGTTGGCTATTGCTAAAAGTTCTAGAGAATTTGGTAACATCACTTGGGTGGTGTTACCATTGATAAAAGAAGTTGGTTTCTTGATTTGTCTAGTGATAAGTTGACCCTTAATGACGATGTTCGTAACTTTCATTCAATCTTATTTTTATTTTTCTTGTGTTGGATTCCACTTTGATTTCCTAGTGAAGGCGCCCATTGCACCAGAGCTTGAACTCTTGGCAATAACCAAGACTTGTGGAGACTTTCTCATAAATTACCCAATACAACAAGGCTTGAAATCTTGGCAATTGCCAAGAAGTTTGTGCAAGGTGCCCATTGCACCAGAGCTTGAACTCTTTGCAATAGCCAATATTTGAAGAGACTTTCTTTGCAAATTACCCACTACAACAGGGCTTGAAGTCTTGGACATTGCTAAGAAGTCTGTGCAAGGTGCCCATTGCACCAGAGCTTGAACTCTTGGCAATAGCCAAGACTTGCAGAGACTTTCTCTGCAAATTGGCCACTACAACAGGGCTTGAAGTCTTGGCAATTACCAAGAAGTCTTTTTAAGGTGCCCATTGCACCAGAGCTTAAACTCTTGGCAATTGCCAAGAAGTCTTTGTAAGGTGCCCATTGCACCAGAGCTTAAACTCTTGGCAATAGTCAAGATTTGCAGAGATTTTCTTTTGCAAGTTGACTACTACAATAAAGTTCGAAGTCTTGGCAATTGCCAGGGATGTCTGTGTAAGGTGCCATTGCACCAGAGCTTAAACTCTTTGCATAGCTAAGACTTGCAGAGACAAGTTACCCATTGCAACAGGGCTTAAAGTTTTCGCAATTGCCAAGAAGTCTGTGCAAGGTGCCCATTGCCAAGAAGTCTGTGTAAGATACCCATTTTCATAGATTTTTCTACAAGGTTATCCAAATGAATGTAAGAGAGTAGGAATTTGAAGGAATCTAACCTTGAATCTTTGTTTCAATGGAGGAATCTATAAAAGTTGTAGGTTTTTAGGGGTTAGAGATTGTTTGAATGGAAAAAAGGAAGGGGAGGATAGTGTGGGTCTTTTTATTAGTTGTAAGGGGTATTTTCGTTCGGAATAAGTTTCATTAAACTAATGGAGGGTAGTTTTGCTAAACCACTGTTATTGAGGGCATTTTGGCAAACCATTGCTTCCCATGTCATATTTTTGCAATTCAACCAACTTCATACCTAGCCCACAAGGTCTGAAGTTCAGCCCACAAGGATTGAAGTTCTAAAAAATGACTAAAAATTGAATATTTTTAAAAACGTGGCTCCAACTTTAAAGGCGAGACAAAAGTGGCTATTCGTACACTTTCTCCGCCATCCTGCTGTGTGCAACCACGGGCAATGGTGGTACAAATTGAAGTAAGCATGCCTTAGGCCTTAGTGACTCAATTTAAATCCGTGTGTATTAGGTGTTTAACCTAGATCCGATTTTAGGCCAATTAACAATTAAATTTGTATTTGCGGAGTCATGATCAATAGTTTAGATTAAGAGTTTAACCAATTTAAGTATAGGATTGCGTTAATTATAAGATTACGAGCATATGCACGATTTTCGATGGAGATGTAATGATAATTAGTGATGACATGAAAGCAATACGAAATAATTGAAGATAAGCAAGATTAAAGCGCGAATTAAATAAGTAGAAGGAACCGTATAGATCGCCTGATCTCGGTGAGGATTCCTTGATATTAACTATGCTTGAAGACTTGAGAACGAAATATGCAGTAATATAAATGATTAACAATGTTGAGTGAGAGCAGAGAGAGTATTTTATTGATATTGTAGATAGAGAAGAGAATGTATCTTACAATGATTCGAAAACAAACGCTATATATAGATTTACTAGGCAGCCGTTGGGTATGTAACCGTTGGGCATGTAACCGTTGCCCTTTGTAACTATTCATCGAGAAGTTGCGTATGAACAGGTAACTGTTCATTCAAATCGTGTCGATTTGAGGAGGCGTAACGTAACTGCCTTTGGCCTGCTCGTGGTAACCGCCTAGCCAGTCATCTGTCCGTTAGATGTCTGTCTGGGGAAACCTCTGCCCGTGCCACGTGGCAGACACATGGCCCGTGCCACGTGGCAGACACGTGTCACTCTTAGTGACGATGGTTTTTATCCAATACAGATAGTCCCCGCACTTCTCGAGCAGAGTTTTTGCTCGAGGAGTAGATGTGAATTTTGGCGGGAAATTTTATTTGGAAAGTCTAACCATCATCTGCAACATGACAAAGCTCAGTGACGTGCGCATCAAATGCGCGAGGTAAAAAGTAACTGCGCCAGCCACGTTCACACATCCGCCGTCAGCTGCGAAGTGACTACTGTGCGTCCCAAGAGCAAAAGTAATGATTTTTAACCGCCTCAGTCACGTGCACACGTCCACTGTTAGTTGCGAGGTGACCGCTGCGCTTCAGAGTAATGATGTTGCTTCGGAACTTGGGGAAACCCACTTTCTCTTTCGACGGTTGGATCTGATCGTAATCTCTTCGATGATCTCCACGTGTCTTAAGGAAACTTGATGGGCCGGACCTGTTTACTCATATAAATAGGGGTTTGCTGAATTTTACCCCTTTCGTTTGCTTTTGCTCCAAAACTTTCGAATCTTGAAAACCTTTGAATTTTCTTCAATCTTCCTTCTAACTTTCGATTCCTCCTCAACTATGTCTCCAAAAGCTAAGAAGAATTTGAACATGGATGCCGCTGCCAGTAGTTCTTCCATGGCTACCCCTAGATCCAAGGCCGCTCAGGCCACTGCTTCAGAACTTATCCCCAAGAACTGGGGTGAACTGAAGAAGGACTGTAGCGTTAAGGCCTTCAATAATTATGGTGATGTACGCGTATGACCAGCGTACAGATTTAAGTCCGGGATCACGCCGGAGATGATCCCTCGAGTTAGAGCGGACTGCGGCTGGGACACGAGTGTTCCCATTTTACCGGTATCTGAAAATGAGAACATTACTTCTCATAGGGTAGGGTGGACGGCCATGTCTACCTACCCGTTCACAATTGGTTGCACGTTACCCCTCCATCCTATTCTTGACAGGCTCTGTAGGGAGTATTTTCTCTGTACGGGGCAGCTAAGCCCCAACATGTTTAGAATGATAACACTTATGGACTGGTTTGCTGAAGAGACCGGTCAAAGTTTTGAGTACGAACATTTTATTTCTTTGTACAGTCTTCAAATTTTTTAAAGACGGATTCATCAATGCCAGAATGCGTGGAAGCAAAGGCTTGATACGCAGTTCTGAGGATACCAATGACCGGGGTTGGTTGCACCGGTACATATTTGTGCGCACCCAGGCATTGTCTCTTAACTCAAAGGCTCATCTCTCCGAAAATTGGAATAAGAGGCGTAAGTCCCCGAGTTTTCCTTTGGAATTTTCATATTTCCCCTTTTCGTTTATTTATTCCTTTGATTCTGCCTTGCAGCTGCCAAGTTGCCCTACGATAAGCTCATATCGGTTGATGAGCTGACAGCGTGGGTTGAGGCCATTCTGGAGAAGTTTCCCGTCGAGCAGAGGGAATAGACGTACTTCGCCACGCAAAAGGGTCTGACTGCAAAGACTCACGGTGAGAACTTTTCGCTGTTATGGCTGTTTCTTCTCTTCGTGTTTTTGTTGTATCTGACCGTTTCGCCTTTTGCAGGTTTAGGCGCACAAGGAGACTTTTTCCCTGCGCCTCTTCCTCAGGCTGTGCCATCGGGATCTGCTATTGACCCTGAGGATGAGGTTGCAGCCATAAGAGTTGCAGCGGAGGCAATGCGCAGGAGGGAACGTGGCGAGGTGCTATTGTCTAGCGGCATCAGCTCTCTGAAGAAAAAGAAGAAGAGCCAGGGTGAGGGCGGAGCATGGAAGAAGGCTGCTCGTAAGCCTTCCGTTGCTGCTGGGCAGACTTCAGCGGTTGGAGGTGAGACTCCGCCCGGTGCCAGTGTGCCCGAGCCTGAAAAAGAGAGTGTTAAGACTTCTGCTGCAGTCCCCGAGTCTGCGTGAGGAGAGGGCTTTGAAACGGAAGTGGTCGATATTTCCGATACTGAAACCATTGACGATCTTATGAGAAAACCCTATCTTCGAAGCGACAAGAAGAAGGATGAGGAGAAGACTGCCCGTGCTCCGGAAGGGAGCCCCCGAGTTAGTGACGGGGTAAAGGCGGGCTCTTCTCGTGCAGACAAGGGAAAAAGAAAAGTTGGTGAAGAAGAAGAAGGAAGAGAGGAGATCCCCCAAGAGGGCAGCTAGAGTCCCCGTGTTTTTTATTTCGAGGACTTGGAGAACGTGGCGGCTGAGGGGAAGGTGCCTGTCTGTTTGCTTGAATGCGACACAAGAGATCCTGATGTGGCAAATGATTCTGATATGTCAAGCACAAGGCTTACTTGGCGGACCACCATCAGCGGTCTGACTGGATCAAGGGACATTCGGGGCGTGCACTATAAATTTGGCCTAAACGTTCCCTCTGAGCAGGCTAGGGAGCCTAAATACTGTGAGAGGGAATGCACCATGAAGCTAGCCCCCAATGTTAACTTCATGACTAGGCCGGGTGGTTTGGCCAAGGCAGTTTCATCGCTCATTGGTCCCCGTGAAGAATGGACAATGAGGGAGATGAGTGATGAAGATCTGGCCTTTGCTATTGCTGCTGACTCTGCCCGGGTAAGTGCTTCTTAACACTTTTTAAGTCGGAAGTAATTTTGAATTTATACTTCTAACCTTATTTTTTTGGTTGTTTCAGTCAAGTTTGATGGCTGCCGAGTTGATGTTCCGTTCCAGAATCAACAATCCTGATGAGGTGCTTGAACTGAAGAAAGAATTGCTGAAGACTCTGAAGGAGAACGAGGCTCTGGCAGAGAGGTGTTGTTTCCTCAAGGGTGAAGTTAACCGGTTGGCTGAGACCAACAATAAACAAGTTGAACAGATTAACAAGCTCACCGAGGAAAAGGACCTTCTTTCCGAAGAGAAAGAAGGGTTCGCACAATCTGCCTGGGACTTGGAGGCTCTGCTTGAAGAACACAACTCTTTGCTGAACAAGGCACTTGAGGAACGTGGATCTTTAGAGATGGACTTACAGAGGGCTAGGGAAGAGTCTGCTAAAGCTCGAGCTGAACTAAAAGCCGCCACGGACCAAGTTGCCCAGTCGATGAGCGTTCAAGACTCGTTATCCAAAGACTTGGCCAACTTGCGCGATCAGTTTGAGATCAAGGCTAAGCTTACTGTGCTTGAAACCAAGCGAACACTGCTCGAGCAAGTCCATACAGGTCAGATCAACGTTGAGGAAACAATGCTGAAAGCAAAGCGTGCCGTTCGCGAAGTGACGCAAGTGTTGAACCTTTCTCCTGAGGAGTCTGATGAGGATAATGATGAAGATGGTGAAGAGAGCTCGGGTGATGATGACGGAGCCGATGGAGCTGGTGCATCGGGCTCTAGTCAGAATCCCCAAAATTAATGCCCCCCCCAAATTGATCAAGTTTGGGACTTTCTGATCCTTGTTTGGCCAGTTTCATTGGCCTTTGTCACTCAACAAAACTTTTGTCAGCCGCTTTGGCATTTTTACTGTTTCGCCAAGACAATTTGCATATTTTTCAGATCTTTTAATTCAATGACTGTGTATAGCTTGAATCTTTGATCCTTGTAATTACGTTTGGATGCATTGTGGCCTTTGTGCCTTTTGTTTAAGTGCTTTTAGAAGTTTGAACTTTGCTAAATTCTGGTCTTTAAAAGCCTGTTCGTATGCTTTAACTTAGCCTTTCCCAAGGAAGAGGTCATAAGTTGCGAGTGGTCTGCGCAGATGTTTCACTCTGACCGAGTCGTGGTCAATAAGTCTTGGCCGAATTGTTGGCCTTGCGAACAACTTTGCTTACCATTTTTGATAGTTGAAAGTCGACGCAGAAAGTTTGTAGTTTAACTCTGGCCTTGTGAACGACTTCTCTTATTTTTGTGGAAGCTTGTCACATAAAAAGTTTTAAAAACTCGCCTTTTTGCAAGGTCTTTTGCCTTTATGAAGGTCTTATCTGGCCTACAGGGACCTCTTACCACCCTCCTTGTTTTTATGTTGAAATACGGGAAGTTTTAACATAAAAAGAGTTAACGCTGATCGTAGATAAAAGAACACATATAACCAAACGAGGAGTGTATCCGTTGAGGGATTCGAACTCACAGTCGCGAAGTTGAAGAACTTCGAGCTCTACCAGTTGAGCTAAACGGATCTGGCCTTATTTAGGTCGTTAGTACCATTTAGGAGAAATATAATAAAAGTAAGAATGCCATAAAAGTAAAAGGTAAGGATAGAATAACTGACCGTTTTACCATTCAGAAGTGATACCTTTTGAGGTGAATCACATTCCAATTGTTTGGGACGATTGAGCCATCTGGTCGTGCCAAACGGTAAGATCCCTTACCGACTGACGCGACTACCTTGTAGGGGCCTTCCCAATTAGGGCCTAATTTTCCCGAGTTTGCTTCCTGTGTGTTTTGGGATACTTTTCTTAATACAAAATCTCCAACTTGGAAACTCCGTACGCGTAGTCCCCAATTATAGTATTGTTCGATTCATTCCTTCTGGGCGACTACTCGTACAAGTGCTAGTTCCCTCCATTCTTCGAGAAGATCTAATTCTTCGGAAAGATTGATTGAGTTGGATTCTTCGGTAGCATGCGCATACCGTAGAATGGGCTCTCCAATTTCAACTGGGATTAGGGCATCTGCGCCGTATACCAATGAGTAAGGTGTCTCCCCTGTACTCATTTTTAATGTCGTGCGATAAGCCCATAGTACGCCGGGCAGTACTTCTACCCAACATCCTTTGGCCTGCTCAAGGCGCTTCTTGAGAGACTCAATGATTATTTTGTTTGTTGACTCTGCCTGTCCATTGGCAACCGGATGGTATGGAGAAGAGGTAATCCTTTTGATGTGTAAGTCGTCGAGGAACCTAGTTACTTTCTGGTCGATGAATTGCAGGCCATTATCCATGACTATTTCCTTAAGTGCTCCAAAGCGACATACAACATACCGCCAAAGGAAGTCAATTACCTCTGTTTGTCGTATCTTTGCATATGCTGCCGCTTCGACCCATTTGGTGAAGTAATCGGTGACGATTAGTAAGAAACGAACCCCTCTTGGCGTAGCAGAAAGAGGACCAACTATGTCCATTCCCCATTTCAAGAATGGCCACGGGGAGATTATTAAGTGGAGCGGTTTTGCCGGTTGATGGAGAAGATGCGCAAACCTTTTACACTTATCACATTTCTTGACGAAATCATTTGCATCTTTCTTCATCTTATCCCAATAGTATCCTGCGTGGATCAATTTGCGCGCTAACGCTTTGCCCCCGGAATGATTACCACAACAACCTTCGTGGACCTCTCGCATCACGTAGTTGATCTGGTTTGGTCCCAGGCACTTGGCGAGGGGCCCTGCGAACATCCTGTGGTAAAGATCGCCGTTGACGACTGTATATCGAGCAGCCTTTATTCTGAGTTTGCGAGCAGCTTTCGCGTCATCGGGCAGAGTTCCATGAAGAATATAATTTGTGATTTCATTTCGCCAGTCCCAAGTTGCGTTTATAGCATTAACTTCAAACTTCTCTCGATCTATGGTCGTGCAGAGGAGTTGAACGACAGCCGAGGAGCTGGCCGCCCCAATCTCCGCTCCTGACCCCAAATTTGCCAGGGCGTCTGCCTCATGGTTTTCTTCTCGTGGAATTTGGAGCGCTCCCCATTCGTCGAACTGAGCCAAAAGTTCTTTTACACGGGCAAGGTACACTTGCATTCTGGATTCCCGTGCGATAAAACCTTCGGTCACTTTTTTGACTACTAGTTGAGAGTCACTCTTGAGTTTGGTAATGTTTGCTCCGTAGCTTCGGGCTAACTCCAATCCTGCAATTACGGCCTCATATTCGGCCTCATTGTTAGTAATAAACAGGCACTTGATGGCCTGCCTGACGGTCTCTCCGAACAGGGTGATAAGAACCACTCCAAGACCGGACCCTTTGACGCTCGAGGAGCCATCAATGAATAGGGTCCATACACCAAGGGCCTGCCCAGCGTAGAGAATTACATCTTTTTCCGCATCAGGATATATATTAGCACTAAAGTCTGCTACGACATCTGCTAGGGCTTGTGACTTAATCGCTACCCGGGGCTGGTAGGAAATATCGAATTCGCTTAATTCTACAGCCCATTTAATCGCGACCTTCCCAAAAATTTGGGTTTATACAAAACATTGCGTAAAGGAAAGGTTGTCACTACAGCTATTGAATGACCTTGAAAGTAAGGACGTAATTTATGAGCAGCCGTTACGAGTGCTAAAGCCAGCTTTTCTAAGGGTTGGTAACGTGTTTCCGCATCAATTAGAGCTTTACTAATGTAATAAATGGGAAGTTGCTTACCTTTTTCTTCTCGAACCAAAACTGTGCTTACCAAAGACTCCAAAACTGCGCTTACCAAAGACTCTAAAACTGCCAAATAGATCAACAACTGCTCCCCGTGCTGAGGCGTAGAGAGTATTGGTGGATTGGATAGATATTTTTTCAGATCTCTCAGCGCTTGTTGACATTCGGGAGTCCAATTGAATTCCTTGTTCTGCTTCAGAACATCAAAGAAACTTTTGCACCGGTCAGATGAGTGGGATATAAACTTGCACAAGGCTGCCACCCTTCTGTCAGTTTCATGACGTCCTTCCGGTTGTGGAGTATGTCTGGAATTGACTCAATTGCTTTGATTTGAGCGGGATTGACTTCAATTCCACGCTGAGAGACGATGAAGCCTAGGAACTTTTCTGAGCCAACTCCAAATGCGCACTTCTCTAGATTAAGCTTCATGTTGTATTGGTCAAGTATTCGGAAAGCTCCCTTCAAGTGTGCCAGATGATCTTCTGTCCGTTTTGACTTGATCAGCATGTCATCAATGTACACTTCCATGGTCTTACCGATGTGATCATGGAACATACGATTGACCAATCGCTGATACGTTGCACCTGCATTCTTTAATCCAAACGGTATAACTTTTTAGCAATACGTCCCTCTGCACGTTATGAATGACGTTTTCTCCTGATCGTTGGGATCCATCAATATTTGATTGTACCCTGAATACTCATCAAGGAAAGTAAGCGCCTCGTGCCCGGTGGTTGCATCAATCAACTGATCTATCCGGGGAAGAGGATATGAATCCTTCGGACAGGCTTTGTTTAAATCTGTGAAGTCAATACAAACTCTCCATTTCCCATTTTTCTTAGCCACAAGGACCACGTTGGCTAACTAGTCTGGATATTTAACTTCGCGTACAGATCCAATCTTCAGCAGTCGATCAACCTCATCGTTTATGATTTGATTCCTAAAAGCTCCCTGGGGGCGCTTCTTCTGCTTCACCGGACGGTGGTACGGGTCAATATTCAACTTGTGAGAAATAATTTCTGGAGAAATACCCGTCATATCTGCATGCGACCAAGCGCACGTCGTATGCCGCTCCTTGGGGAATTGGAGGATATCTCCTCGTAGGTGTTCATTTAATTCTGTCCCTAAGTAGACCTTCCGCTCCGGCATGTCCGCAAACAGTTCTTCTGGTTCCAAAGTTTCCACGGTCGGAGTATAATTTTCCCGTGCCTCTAGCTTTGTGATAAATTCCGGGACCTCATACTTTGCTTCTTCATTCGCTGTGTCAGATCCCGGTTGCTGTGACTACTATTTATTTTCTTCGGGCAGCTTGAGGGCCACCGAATAGCAGTCTCGAGCAGAGCGTTGCTCTCCTCGTATCTCGCGTATTTCCCATTCTGATGGGAATTTCAATATCTGATGATATGTGGAGGGAAAAGCCTGTATTTCATGGATCCATGGTCTTCCAAGGATGATGTTGTAGGCCATGTCTCCGTTGACAATTTGGAACACCGTCTCCTTTGCTACTCCCTCGACAAGAGTTGTGAGAGTAATCTCGCCAAGGGTCTTTTCACTTGAGTTGTTAAAGCTGGAGAGAACTCGCGACACTGGCACGATTTTCTCCATTAGTTGTATCTCTTTGACAACTCGTGATTGAATGATATTTGCAGAACTGCCCGCATCAATGAGCACTCTTTTGATATCAAATTCCGCCACGCGTAATGTTATGACCAGCACGTCAATATGTGGGAATTGCAAGCCATCTGTATCCGAATCTTCGAACGTTATTGTTTCTTCTGGCCGTGGACGCTTGGTCTTTGTAATAGAGACCTTTGCGTATTTCTTCGCTGTGAAAACAACTAAGTCAACTTCGATCCCGCCCGAAATAACGTTGACTATCTTCTTCGAGGAAGGTGCTCGTGGAGGGTCAGATTTGTTTTGCTGAGCCTTCGCATGAGTTTGCTTTCCCTTTTCGGTTATAAGTTCCTTCAAGAATCCTTGTTTTAATAAATGTGCGACCTCGTATCTTAAGGCCTTGCAATCTTCAGTGGTGTTACCGTGGTCGCGATGAAATTCGCACCAAAGATCCTGATTTCTCTTACTTGGATCGGTTTTCATGTCCTTCGGCCACTTGACCTTTTCGCCCATATCTTTGAGGGCTGCAATTAGTTCAGTCATTTCTACGTTGAAGTTTGGTAGACTTGGGGCTCCATGAGTACTTGACTCTGAATCGTCTCCTTGTGCTAGTCCTTTGTTATTGCGACTGCGCCCTTTGGAATTATTGCGTGATCGGTCAGGGTATGGTTCATAACGTACATCCGACCTTTCTGACTCTATCTTCCCGCCAGAGCCACCGCTTCATGATTGGTTCCTTCCTCGGGCACTAGTTCCTATCAGCTTGTCCTCATCAATGCGTACTTTGGAGTTGTAGCGATTGTAGACATCTGACCAATTGGCTGCTGGGAATTCGCGAAGAGATTCATACAGCCTGCGCGTGGCTTCTGAGCTTTTGACATCCAAACTGTTTGTGAGCGCAATGGCCGCCCATCTGTCTGTTACCTTGGGCAACAACATGCGCTCCCTTTGGAAGCGGTCCACATATCTTCGGAGAGATTCGCCAGGCTTTTGCTTGATCTCAAAGATGTCTTCCACGCGAGTTTCCATCTTCTGGGCGCCTGTGTGGGCTTTTATGAACAATTCAGCCATCTCCACGAAGGACCCAATAGAGTTTGGTGGCAACATTGAGTACTATCGTAGGGCTCCATCCGCTAGGGTCTCCACGAATTTCTTCAATTGCACTGATTCAATCTCCTCATCGGTGAGATCACTTGCTTTTATAAAATTGCTAAACATCATGAGATGATCATTGGGGTCAGTTGTCCCACGATATCTCGGAATGTTTGGCATCTTGAACGTTTTTGGTATTGCCTTTGGTGCTGCTTCCTTCTTCCAAGGCCTTTGCGAGTAGCGTTGAACGTTAATTTTCTTTAATGTGGGTGGAGCGCCTGGTATTTGATCAATTCTCTCGTGGAGAGACTTTTGAAGTGCTTCTTGGCTCTCTTTGAATTGCTTGGTAAGTGCCTCCACGACGACGCTCATTTCGGTGGATGCCACAGATCCTTTGTTTTGATTTTGATTTGCTTGGGTTGCTGGATCCATGGTTCCTCCGTTGTTGGCCGCGTTTTGTTCTCCATCTTGCCTTGAAGTATGTGACATCTCGACCTTGGGCTGCAGGATCAGTCCCCGTAGCTGATGGGATTTGCCCTCGAAGAGAATTGATTTCCTCGTTTATTCCCCTGTTGACCTCCGTTTGTTGTTGCATAAACTCAAAGATTGTTTTTTGGAGATTCCTTTGATCGGGAGAGAGACTTCTATGGCGTCGTCTTCTAGGCGGGGTTCTGCTCTGAGAGTGTACACGCCTGTTCCGTTGCCTACTTGGTCCTTGGGAAGAACGTTCTTGCCCGTCGGATGAGTAATCTAGAGAGTAATTAGGGCTTGATGGAGGAGTATGTACTTGACTTCCGCCCACCATAGTTCCTTGTGAATCGATTTCTGCCATGTTAGTTACAAACAAAAGATCGACAGAGAAGAATACAATGCAGGAAAAAGATAAACTATTAACCTATAGAGGCTATTGACCGGCTCCCACTGTGGTCGCCAAATTGTTTAACCTAGATCCGATGTTAGCCAATTAAAAATTAAATTTGTATTTGCGGAGTCACGATCAATAGTTTAGATTAAGAGTTTAACCAATTTAAGTATAGGATTGCGTTAATTACAAGATTACTAGCATATGCACGATTTTCGATGGAGATGTAATGATAATTAGTGATGACATGAAAGCAATACGAAATAATTGAGGATAAGCAAGATTAAAGCGCGAATTAAATAAGTAGAAGGAACCGTATAGATCGCCTGATCTCGGTGAGGATTCCTTGATATTAACTATGCTTGAAGACTTGAGAACGAAATATGCAGTAATATAAATGATGAACAATGTTGAGTGAGAGTAGAGAGAGTATTTTATTGATATTGTAGATAGAGAAGAGAATGTATCTTACAATGATTCGAAAACAAACGCTATATATAGATTTACTAGTCAGCCGTTGGGTATGTAACCGCTGGGCATGTAACCGTTGCCCTTTGTAACTATTCATCGAGCAGTTGCGTATGAACAGGTAACTGTTCATTCAAATCGTGTCGATTTGAGGAGGTGTAACGTAACTGTCTTGGGCCTGCTCGTGGTAACCGCCTAGCCAGTCATCTGTCCGTTAGATGTCTGTCCGGGGAAATCTCTGCCCGTGCCACATGGCGGACACATGTCCCGTGCCACGTGGCAGATACGTATCACTCTTTTAAGTGACGATGGTTTTTATCCAATACATTAGGCACATAACGAATAATATCAATAGTAGGTTGTGATGCCACAGAAGTTGGGTTCGTCTATGCAACATCTAAGTAATGTACACTTCAGAATCTCCAAAACTTAATAAGAATAAAATCAAATAAATAAGCAAATGTCTTGAACAGTGATGATTATATTGCACTAGGACAAATTTCACTCTATCAAGCTCGCCATTACCATAGTCTCCTGGGAAGGTAAACAAAAGAAATTAAACCTTCTAGGAAAATTGAGAATCTCAATTTACACAAAATCCTACCAGACCAATTATAGTGGCACTAAAGAAGTACTAATTTGAACAATCAATCAGGTAAAATGCACGCTCATGAACTCCTGGGATCAATACATCTCTTCAGGCAATACTTGCACTAGAAATGTGATCTAAAGGTCATGACATAGCATTAAATTCTAGCTATCCTCTAAGCTATCGTTCTATGTATAAAAACTCCTCTACCAACTCACCAAAATCAAACCTCCCGTTGCAGCATTCCACAGCATTGACCACTTCTTGATATGCATTAACACTGCATGACACCACAAGTCCCCTTGTTTGCTCAAAGCCAAATTCATTGTATGTTTTCTCCAGCAAAATCTTGAACAAAGGATGAGATAGATAGCTCGTCGGCACCACGAATCGTTCTTCTTCTTTCCCAACATAGATAGCTAAGTTTCCTGTTGGTGTTGATAACTTAGAGTTAGTCAGTAACCATTCTTCATTGTCCTTAATCAGCAAGTACTTAACATGCTTTGATTCATCACGGTAAATGGAACAAGTTCTGACCTTAGCTTTTTTGGCTAGTTTTTTCATTGAAATAAACTTCTTCCCTAGCATTCTTTTACCTTTGGATTTCGATAACGAATTTGGAATATTGGAGAAAGATAAAGAGGTTTACTAATGGTTGAGGAGATGCGTAAGGAAGCTGAAGGGTTTGTGAAATGGTTTATGTAGTGTGGTAGGAGGTGGAGAATTTGTCAAAGAATAAAACTATGATTGTGATGGTTGATGTTGTTTTTATGTATTTGGTGTCAATAGGTAGAAGATATCAAAACTATTTAATTTGCCTATATATTGGACGGTATTAATTGAAAAATATGAAATTCGTTTGAACAATATTTTCCAAAAAATAAACCTTACGTTAGGTAATAACTGGAGGAGATGATCAAGAGTTGGTACTTTTGTTCTTTACCAAATGGTCGCAACCACGGAATAAGTATTCTTTATATCAAATATCAACAACAACTACGTATACTTCTATCCTTTAACTCATGATTATTGACTAGTTTAAGAGAAACTTTGTATTAGTTATAACCAACCTAGCTAGTCCACCCTAAAACATAAAATATAGCCGTTGTATATGATTGAATGCAAGAATCATGGTTTAGTTGAAGGCAAAACTTAATTCCTTTATTATCAATCCAAATAAGAAAAGACTGAGGGTTTCTATATGCGTGTTGCTAAAAAGGTCACTTATCACCAACCCCTCGAATCCTCATTGTGTTGGACGGCTGAACCAAATTTAGGGGCTCATTGATTGGACGGCTGAACCAAATTTCAGAAAGCTAGCTACTAAAAAAGAGTATGTGCCACTCTTATACTATTTATTAGTATAAAGTTTATGAGAAATTGAAATAAATTAGAGCAAAACTTCCTGCATTAATATATTTTCTTCTTGTTTCTACAAAAACAAGGATCCAGTGTCATGATTCCACGTATCCTTTTAAGAAAATGCCAAAGCATGGACGGCACTAGTTTTGGATTTATAATCAGAGCAGTATTTCGCTTATAATAAAGCATGTCAGCTTGCGTTTCAGCTTTTGAACTAAGTGGTTTTGGGAAGAAAAAAAAAACAAGAGAATATCATCATTCATGCATCACCACAACACCTTGATATTATATGACAGAGACGTAAGCTAGCTGAACATTATAATAACATGAAGTTCGACTGGTGAAAGATGAAGAATTAGGACAAGTTAGAATGAGTGTCCATTGATGTGTGGCTAAAATACCACACATTACATACTTGTACTTGAACTATTGTTGTGTTAAATTGATGAAATAAGTGCACTTATTATGGTTTTGTTGCATTTTATAGGTTGAATATGTTGGAGAAGAGTTATGGAAAAAAACAAGTCAAAAAGAAATCTAGTTGAAGAAAAAGAAGAAAACTGGCTAGTCTGTCAAAAACGCAGCAGCAAAATGGCTATGAGTGAAACAGTGACTCAGCTGAGGGGGAAAGTGCACGAAAGGCCACTTTTGCCACTGGTCTTTGGGCACAGGCCACTAATACCAAAATATTTAGTTTGTGGCCACTTTTGCTTAAAGAGATAGAACTTCAGTCCATAGGCCGGATTGAAGTTCAGTCCTTAAAGATTGAACTTCAATCCAGGGCCATATGGACTGAAGTTTAGTCCAGTCCTTAAGATGGAACTTCAGTCCATATGGTCATGGACTGAACTTCAGTCCATAGTATGGCCATGGACTGAAGTTCCATCTTTAAGGATTGAACTTCAGTCCATGGCCATACCATGGACTGAAGTTCAGTCCATGGCCATATGGATCGAAGTTCAGTCTGGAACTTCAGTCCAGGGGCCGTATGGACTGAACTTCGGTCAATGAAAGTCAATATTTATTTAGTAAAGGCCCAAAAGTGGCCTCTAGTGTAAAACCAAAGAAAATAGTGGCCTCAAACCAAATACCAGTGTTAAAAGTGGCTGCTGGGCGAAATTTTTACCTCAGCTGAGCTGCGAAAAAGTGGCTATCTGGTGAACGTTCGTACCAGGGTGGCTACGGGATGAAAATTCAGCTATTTCATTGTTTTAACTTAGGGATAATTTTGGGGAAAAATATTGTAATTATTTTTGGGACTACAAATAGATATTTTTATCATAGTTTACACATCTTTTGGCCATTTTTCCAATCTTGGAGCAAGGATCCATCAACAAGAACACCAAGAGGGTGAAGATTTGGAGCAACCCATTGAGAAATTCTCAACCATTAGTACTCCTTTCTTTACTTTCATGTTTTGTATTGAATATATTGGGTGTTGTTGATGTTATTGAAGAATTGATTTTGTGAATATATTTCATGGCTATTTGTGTTATTAATTGATATGATTTTGGACATGAATATATGAATGAGTCATGACTAGGAATTTATATTGTTGGGTTTTAATTATCTAGCTTCCATTGTTTTGATTGCTTGACTCTTGTGCTCGCGACACTTGAGTTGCCCGTCTACTTTGCTAATTAAAGACTCGGGAGAGATTAGTTAGCGTAGAATAGTGAAGCTAGCGAGGATTTGGGTTGATAGGCTATTTCATAGACTAACTCATCTAAAAGAAGTTACGCTCGGAAGAGGTCTTCTTTCCTCGGGTAATGGGTAGTGCTTTATAAGCTCAACCATGGCTTTGACGAGCGCCGTTGAGGTAAATCCCTTCTAGGCCGGAAGGATTCTAGGGATTACATTAGAACGACTCGGCCATAATATATAAACCCCGTGCTATAATTGTATCCTAGGCTCAAAACTTGCTTTCCTTGGTTGCGAGAAGGCCATAGATCATATTTACTTGCTTTCCTAGTGTAGTTTGTAGTAGTTAATATCGTTCCATCACCTCGTTATCCTAGTTTGGCTTAGTCAAATAGGTTTAGTTCCTCCACTACTTTGATCGCATCACTTTGTTCCTTGTGGATTCGACCCCGACTCCTAGTTGGGTAAATTATATTGCGATGACCGTTCATACCTTAATTCGAGGTGTGTGTTGAGCGTTTGTCAAAATTGGCGCCGTTGCCGGGGAACAATTGGCGTATTAGAGTAGTTTGAGGAGTTGAGCTAGTTGGTTTAGTTCCAAGCTTTGTGAACCGTTATTGTTAAAATTGTGAATAGTAGTAATGTTCTTGGTAAATGGTAAATATTTGTTTGTATGTAGTGTTTACTTGCATTAGTTAGTTAGTTTAGATTAGTGATAACTATCTTGAAATGGCATCATGGAACCAAAATTGGTCCCATATTGAAAATCCATACATGAGTGATCCTTGTCCTTATTGTGGCGGACCTCACCATTGGCAAGATTGTCAAATTGTTTCCGGGAGCGAGTTGTGTGCACCTTCTCAACCCTTTGAGTGGGACATATGTCATGAGTGTGGGGGTCAAAATGGCCATTGGGACGGTTGTCCTAATATTCCTTATTCTTCTTCCAATAATTTTTATAATGATGCTAATGATTCTTACGAGTTTGATAGGGCAAATGCAAACATGAGCACGGAGCTTGAACCCGAGTGGCAAGGCATCCAAGATAAGTTCCAAGAAGAGATGGACCTATCGACTTCGCAAGATGAATGCAATGAAAATGAAAGATTGGAACACTTGATGGAGCGAATACTTAAAAACAATTGTGAGAATGCCGAAACGATCCATCGAAATGGCTTAGCAATTCACAACTTGGAGACTCAATTGAGCCAATTGGTTGACACTTTCAATGATCAACAAGCTAAGGGTGTTGCCAAATCTCAACAAAGGTTTTACATGGAAGATGAGGTTGAGTTCCAAGAAGAATCCTCCATTGAAGATGTGCTTGAATATCAAGAAAGAATTATTGAAGAAAAGCACAATTGGGATGAAGAAGAAATTGTGAGCCGAGCTTGGCTCCGAGATCAAGCTCGAAAAATGAAAGTCCATGAAGCATGCCTTCATGACTTAAATGTAGAAGGTTGGGATCTCAAACATGAAAAAGAAAAACTAGGACAAAGAGTGAACCAATTTTATCTTGAAGCTCGTGTCTTGAACATTCTAGTGCATGAAGTGGTTGAAGCCTCCAAGGCTCAACATAAAGAAATAGTGAATGATATGCTAGAAATGAGCGAATTTGTGGAAGAGAGCACAAGTCAAATCATGGGAACTCATGGAAGTGATCACATCTTCAAGATATTTGGTAATGATGCCGTGAACAAGAAATTTGTGTTGGAGTCTAGAGCGGAAATGAAGAACTTTTGTGATGAAGACTCTAGCATATTTGAAGAGGAGTATGTCATGCATGGTGCTCCATTGGTGTTAAAACAATTGGGACCTCATTCACTTCATTTTTTAACTCTATGTGTGGATGAGGCAATGGAAATGGAAGAACAAACACCTTTGGATGATTTTGGTGTTGATGGGCAAAATGAGTACATTGTTGAATTTGCCACGGCAAGAAGACAAAACGACATCCCTCACTTGAAGGCCAAGAAGTGCAAAATGAAGTATTCGGCCTTTGCAACTTTGAAATTCGTACCACCACCCCGAAAGCACAATGAAAAGCTTGATTCAAAGTTGGGGAGACAATTCACATTTACAAAATGGAGAGAAAAGTGTGGTATTGGTACTCGTCGTGCCACGACGTTAAAAGCGGCGCTTCTCGGGAGGCAACCCGAGCGTTATAAATTTTTGCATTTTCTACTTTTAGATTAATTTTATTAGTTGTTTTTGATCATTCTACTAAGTTACAGGATTTTTGAGCTTTATTTGGATTGAATTTGAGTGTTTGGACAGCCACAACAGGGTAAAAAATTGCAATAACTACTTCAGCAAACTGTCAGGATTTTAAAAGGGCGGCCCGCCACATAATAGGGCGCCCCGCCCTTGTTTTGCTTCAGAAGGTTGCCTTACCTTTATTCCAAAATCACACACGCTCAGTCAAACTCACCCACACAATTCAGTAACAACCCACCATCAACTGTCACCACGACTCCGGCTACAAACATTCCATCAGCTCCGGCCACCACTCTCTCCGGCGATCAGGTAAGCTCCCTCTCTCATCTCCTCTTCCCCTGCTATTGATCCCTCCACCACTTCACCGTCCCCACCATTCCACCTCTCCAACTGCTTCAACCCACCGCCGATCACCACTGCAACACACTGGAAACAGCCCCATTTCACCTCCAAGCGACTCAGGTATGAAATTACTCTCTCTTCTACATCTCAATTTTCTTCCCTGTCCTCAATTTCCCAATTACCCGCCATTCCTGTGCCGCTGCTGTATTATCATCACTGTCGCAGCCCCACCAGTGGCGTCATCGCACAGGTAAATCTCTATCCCTTCTCTCATTCTCGCTCGATGAATTTCTGCCCCTGTCACGAGAACCCATTCCCTGTTACCCGCTGCCCCTCTATATTAATTTAATCATGGTGAGGAGTTAGTTGAGAGTTTATCTATGAGTGGCTGAGTGCTGGTAGTCTGTGCTTGTTGATGAAAAAAATTGGGGAAGTCTGAATGTACCCAAGTTGTTTGATATCAAGTGGTTCTTATTGTGCTTGTCAACTGCTCGACGAAATGCCTAAATGACTTTCTTCACTGTTTTGGTAAGGTTTCACTCAGATTCTCACTCAAGATGCTTACCTTGGTTAGTTTGTGTTGATTAGTTGACTGAATTTTTAGAGTATGAGCATTGTGTGCGCCAGCTTATGCTTGACCAGTGATGTATTAACTGTGTGATAGTGTCTGCTTAAGTGCTTAGCATCGATGCTATAGTGTGAAGTAAGGTCCTGAGATTGCGTACTTAAGGTTAAACAAGCTGAAAGATAAAAGGGGGAGTATTGATCAAGTTAGTACTACAAGAAACACAATTATGCTGATTTTTGTAATGTCCTGATTACTTCAAAGAAACAGTTCAGTGTTTTATGGGTTCGTTCAAGTAAATTCTGAAGTGTTAATTGCTGGAGTTCTTAACCTACATTTTTTGTTGTTCAAAGTACTTGAATTGGATGAAAGTAGGAAACATTTGCTATAGGAAGTAATTATTTTGGTAAAGTAGGCAGCAAGCTACTGAATGGCTTACTTTTTGAAGTTCTTTGTGGGCAATATGTGACAGTTTGTTAGAGTAGTTTTGCTTCCACTGAGTCCTTGTTTTTGTGTTTAAACGATTTATTCGCTTGTTTGTGCCTGTGGTGGATCCTTGCAGAACCCCTTCGCTTAGTGTGTGTTGTTAGTTAAATGTGTGAACATCTCTTCGTGACACCTGAGTGTAGTGTGTCTCAGTGTAGCAGTGATGAATTTCTTGAGTGGTTACTTAAGGTTCATAAAGGCTGATACCTTTGCTTAGTGCCAATGGGTAAGAGGCTGATATCTTTGCCAATGTAAATAAGTTACTTTGATGCTAATTGAGATTACACTTGCAGCTGAGTATTGTTCTAAAAATTTTTGGGCGGAGTCTGAGTTCACCTATGCTACTTGGTTTTGTTTTTGGACTGTCTTGGATCCAATTTGGTATCACTGTACTCTCTTAGATTCATGTCAGCACACTAAATTTCAATCTTTGGAGGTGCATTAATGCAACAAGCAGTACAAAAAAAAAAGATGGGAAAGCAAGAAGAGTTTTGACAAGGAAGAGAATCAATGAAGACAGAGGGTTGGAACTTTGAAGCTACTAAAGCACTAGTGAACTCGACAGTCAACTAAAATGGTGCAAGTAGGAGTAGCAACAAAGGACTAAACCAGCGACATAATTCCAGGGAGCCCCTTAAACTTTGCTCTTTATTTTATTTAGTTACCTTGAGGGCAAGGCAACATTTTAAGTTGGGGGGAGGAGCTTAATGGTTTTGGGATAATATTATGTCTTAATTGTGAATAATGTTATTTGACTTGATGAAATTGGTAGTATTATATTAGTATAAAAAAAAACAAAAAAGTGAAAATCTTTCAAAAACAAAAAGTACCCCCATGAACTACGCTGGGGATGTTGCTTCATTTTATCTGATTCACCTTTGTGTGATACGTAGGCTTCTCACTTGGGTGCGAAAGCCTCATTTGGGTCCGAACAACCATTTTCATTGTAAATACCATTTTTGTACAAAAATTTTGAAATAACCTCCTTGGTTTTTCTTTGCCATGGTTCTTTTCCAAGGAAGTAATTATGTTGAACCGGGCATCTTTAGGATTTAATTAGTAGTATAGTAGTAGTTGTGGATTTTTGCCCCTTGGCCAATTTTTGGCATGTTTGGTTCCACCATTATTTAATCCTTGTCATGTGAGCTTGTTTTGAAAAATGGATAGAAAAATTTTGTTGGTGAATTGTGTTATGATCTTTAAATTCAACTTTTGGCTCTTGTGTTCACTAATTAGTTCTCATTAGACTATGAGTGAGCTTTAGAGTTCAATTGCTTCTAATTGGGACTCGAATATAATTGTCTTCCTCTCTTTGCTTGTGCCATGTGTGGTGAGGTGTTTGTGTGTTCATTTGTGCGCTTTAGATCTAGAACTTGCCCTAAGTGTGCTTCGAGGCGAAATCCTAGGTGGTGCTTGACTTGAAAAGTGATTTTAGGCTTTCTTTGGCCCGCTAGTAACCTAAAAAGCCTACCCTTGCATTATATCCTTAGTCAACCCCTTTGAGCTTAATATCCTTTCCTTTGGCAACCACATTATTAACCCGGACCAATTCTAAGTGCTTAAAGCACTAACCCTCTTTTTGGCCCTACCTCCTTGAGTGCATTGAAAGACGTGCAACTTAGGCAAAAGCCTAAGTTTGGGGGTGGCACGAGTTATGGTGAAAGTGTGGAAGTTAATGAAAATCAAAAGAAAAGAAAAAAAAAGAAAGAGCAACAAAAGTAAGTTGAATAAAAAAAAAAAGAGAAAAAGAAAGGAAAGAGAAAAGAAACAAAAAGAAGTAAGTGAAAGAAAAGAAAAAAAATGGAATTGATGAATAAAGAGGGGAAGACTAGTGTATAATCCCCAATTTAGCAAGGTGTAAGTGCAAGAAAAATGAAGCGTGCTTTCAATTTTTGTACGGTGTAGTGCTCAAGGAGGTGTGTAGTCACTATTTGCCCAAATTTTACCCCACCTTTGACCAAAAGCCTACATTACAACCCTTACAAAGTCCTAATTGATTTTGGGTCAAGCATTCCTACATTAGTGGAGATGTACATGAAGGGAAAACTTATGGTATCTCTAGTGTGCAAGTTGAACTTTTTTTGAGAGAGTGAGTGAATTCTTCTATCATATATCCCATTTGTGTTTAATATTGCATTTTTGCGTGTTTGGGATACTCTTTTGTGTGGTGAGGGCACTTGTGAAGTTGAGTTGAGGACTTTGTTTCATTTTCCAATTGAGGTAAGAAAGCAAAGAAGTGAGCTCTTGTGACAAAGATGCAAACTTTGAAAGTCTAGTGTCATGACTTGATTGCCTTTTGATTTGTATCATTGATGAGCACTTGGTTTGAAAATATAGTGGTTTGAAAAAGAAAGTGTAGTTCACATGGCTTGGCTTAATTGTTGGTACCAACCAATGCCATTTGTTGTTAACTTAAAAGTGTTTTTGACTTGTTGTGGCTTTAGTAAAAAGGTGCATGAATAGATTGAAATGCAATTTGGAATTTAGTTGTGTGTGCTTTGCTTGAGGACAAGCAATAGTTTAAGTTTGGGGGTGTGATGTGTGGCTAAAATACCACACATTACATACTTGTACTTGAGCTATTGTTGTGTTAAATTGATGAAATAAGTGCACTTATTATGGTTTTGTTGCATTTTATAGGTTGAATATGTTGGAGAAGAGGTATGGAAAAAAACAAGTCAAAAAGAAATCTAGTTGAAGAAAAAGAAGAAAACTGGCTAGTCTGTCAAAAACGCAGCAGAAAAGTGGCTATGAGTGAAACATTGACTCAGCTGAGCTGCGAAAAAGTGGCTATCTGGTGAACGTTCGTACCAGGGTGGCTACGGGATGAAAATTCAGCTATTTCATTGTTTTAACTTAGGGATAATTTTGGGGAAAAATATTGTAATTATTTTTGGGACTACAAATAGATATTTTTATCCTAGTTTACACATCTTTTAGCCATTTTTCCAATCTTGGAGCAAGGATCCATCAACAAGAACACCAAGAGGGTGAAGATTTGGAGCAACCCATTGAGAAATTCTCAACCATTAGTACTCCTTTCTTTACTTTCATGTTTTGTATTGAATATATTGGGTGTTGTTGATGTTATTGAAGAATTGATTTTGTGAATATATTTCATGGCTATTTGTGTTATTAATTGATATGATTTTGGACATGAATATATGAATGAGTCATGACTAGGAATTTATATTGTTGGGTTTTAATTATCTAGCTTCCATTGTTTTGATTGCTTGACTCTTGTGCTCGCGACACTTGAGTTGCCCGTCTACTTTGCTAATTAAAGACTCGGGAGAGATTAGTTAGCGTAGAATAGTGAAGCTAGCGAGGATTTGGGTTGATAGGCTATTTCATAGACTAACTCATCTAAAAGAAGTTACGCTCGGAAGAGGTCTTCTTTCCTCGGGTAATGGGTAGTGCTTTATAAGCTCAACCATGGCTTTGACGAGCGCCGTTGAGGTAAATCCCTTCTAGGCCGGAAGGATTCCAGGGATTACATTAGAACGACTCGGCCATAATATATAAACCCCGTGCTATAATTGTATCCTAGGCTCAAAACTTGCTTTCCTTGGTTGCGAGAAGGCCATAGATCATATTTACTTGCTTTCCTAGTGTAGTTTGTAGTAGTTAATATCGTTCCATCACCTCGTTATCCTAGTTTGGCTTAGTCAAATAGGTTTAGTTCCTCCACTACTTTGATCGCATCACTTTGTTCCTTGTGGATTCGACCCCGACTCCTAGTTGGGTAAATTATATTGCGATGACCGTTCATACCTTAATTCGAGGTGTGTGTTGAGCGTTGTCATCCATATAGATTTGACTCATGAGGTTTGTATACTGATAATAATTTTGTGTGATTGCAATTGTTATAATTATGATTGAAAGGGAATTTGGTGGAAAAAGAAGAAGTTAATTAATTAACGAGCTAAGAGAATAATACTATAGGACTGGTAAACTCAGTTGACAATTCCAAAGTGTTTATAATAATCCACTCCATGGACAACTGTAGCTTTTATCAACCACCTCACATACTTATCAATAACAATTTCATAGTCTCGTGAAAAGTTAATTAGTTCTCAATTTAAGGCTGTCTGGCGCCAAACCGGACCGAACCGGCCAAACCAGACCGTTGTGGTTTTTGTTGAAACGGAACTGATGTCGACCCATCACCCCTTGATCAAACCGGCCGACCGAAACCGGACCGGATTGGACCAAAAAATAAAAAATAAGAAAACTGCATGGGAAGTAGTTGTTGGCAACGGTATATTTACATAACAGTCGTTGGCCAACAGCAAATAACAGCTATTTTACCCTCCCCACCGCCCTAGAGCCCCCATACCCCTCTACCTATTTTATTCTATAAATACTCCATTATTTCAATAATTTATTCACAATTTCTTATATTCTCTCAAATTCTCTCTCAATCTCTCTAATATTTCAACAAACGCTATTAGCTAAATTGCTATCGCAAAAGTAGGTTTTATATTGCATTACAAATATTGTTCGGAGTGAAGTGAAATTTAGGCAATTAGCGACATCAAGTTTCAACTATCACCTTTTACGCGACATCAGATAAACTCGTTCTTACTTCTTGCTATCTTTTTTAATTGTTGCAATATTATAGCATATATTTGTATTTTGGTTACAGTTATAAACTTATAATATCTAGAGTGTGGAGAGCACTTACTGGGCGTACGGGTACTGCCCGTAGATCACGTGGTAAGCGAAGGGGGGATGGTGGTAACCGAGGGGAAATGATAGACGTGGCCGTGCTCAGGGTAAAAGGCCAATTGGTAGTTCTAGTGCTCTTGCTCATCTAGATGCTTTTACTCAGGAAGATGACTCGCAATTTAATCATGATACTGATGACTTTAATCAACCACTAGATAATGAAATATTAGAGACACAATTTCAAGGTTATGGTAGCAGCCAATGGCACGGGGTTAATTTAGATGAAACACCTACTATTCAATTTCAAGGTCCACCTGAAAAAATTGAATCTGCATTGCCACCCATACCTCCTACTAGAGAACCAGTAAGACAGAGTGGGAAGATCTGAAGTATGGAAATTTATAACGAAAAATATTGAGACGCAGACCGCTAAATGTAATATTTATAAAAAAGTTTGAGATTTTAAAACCGGAAAACATCATGGTGGGACAGGAAAGTTGAAAACACACTTAGAAGGGCACCATAAGGTAGAATGGCTATGAGGTTAGTTGGCATACATGTAGTGTAAGAAATAGAATGGCTTCAGATCAAGGTAGTATAATTCAAACAAAAATTAACCGATTAACCATGGGGCTTCTTCGATATGATAAGAAGAAAAATAGAGAAAATATGGCAAAAATGATTGTGATAGAGGCTTTACCGTTTATATTTGCTTCTTGTACTAGTTTTATTCGTTATATTCAAACTTTATATAATCCATCTTTTCAAGGGTTTCCAAAAACTACGATTATAAGTAATATTATAAAATTAAAAAATAAATATAGACAGTATTTACGATATATGTTTTATCACATTAATACTAGAGTTTGTATTACGACTAATATGAGTCGTGGTATTAATGGGTATGAGTATTTAACACTTACATGTCATTGGATAGAGCCTAACTGAGTAATGCAAAAAAGAATTTTAGCATATAGTTGTGTTGATGAACCACATAAGGGAACATTTATTTCTCTTGAAGTAAATGATATTTTAAAGGCATATTTTGCTAATGACAAAATTTTAAGTATAAATGGTTGATAATGCTTCAAACAATGATTATGCTATTGATAATTGAAAACTAAAATTGAACCCCTTTTTGAAGAATTGCTTCATGTTAGATGTGCATGTCATATATATAATTTAGTTGTACAAGATGGCCTTAAGTTGTTTAATCCTATTATTGACAAGATCAAATGCGCCATTAGTTACATTTTTAAATATAAAAAATAGGATAGATGGAGGAAATTTAAGGAATAGTGTAGAAAAGAAGGTTTGGATCCTAGAAAAATTTTCTAAGGAAGTTGCAACTAGGTGGAATACTGTATATGAGTCTTTGTCTGTTGCTTACAAGTTATGAAAACCTATATCTAACATGTTTAAGCGAATTGAAACCTTCTTCTCCATCTTTTTACATTTTTAGAAAAAAAATTGGCTTGCTACTAAAGAATTTTCGGGTCAATATTATCCTACAATTCCTACAATATTGTATTTTGTAGCTGGAATAGTAGAATTACTTAACGACTATAAAGTCGTGCCTGGTTATGAAGTTGTCGTTGCTCAAATAATTGAAAATTTTTAAAAATATTCTTTCCCTATTCCACCACTTTTTTATATTGCTTTTGTGTTACATCCTTATTTTAAACAATTTAATACCGAAATGCTTATTAGAGAAATTTATCGAACATTGAAAATTACTACTAATGAAACACCAAGTGTAGAAGAAGCTTGTCAACAGGTAATTCCACATTGCCAACAAATTTATGAAAGGTATAGATGTGCAGCTAATAATATTGTTCCAAGTGCTCCACCTTCAACCGGTTCAAGTTTAACGCAAATAAGTAAAAGAGTTGCAGGGATTGACACTTTTGCTAGCCTCAATCAAAGGCTTTGTAGCAGTCACTCGAGTGGTGGGACGTTCAACGAGCTTGATGTTTATTTACTTCATGCTCCAAAGGATATTGAACATTTTAGAAGTAATCAACTACTGCTATTTTGGAAGGATCAACAAACACAATTTCCAGTTCTATAAAAAATGGTGCGAGATATTTTAACAACTCAAGCATCTTTAGTTGCTTCTTAGCCAAGGAAGATTACAAATAGGAGATCATCGACACTCATTGAAGGAAGAAACATTGAAGACAACTGTATTATTCAGAGATTGGATAAAACGCAGCGAAGAAATTTTGGAATGCCAGAAGAAAATGAAGAAGCAGACGCAACATATTCAACCGAAGTCCTATCAAGTGGGAGTGTAGATTATGAAGTTTATGAAGAAGATTAATATTTACCACCAATTCCTCTTGAGTTGCCAGATGAAAATTATTGAAAAATGATAACCTTTTTTATAAATATATTTTTTCAATTTAATTTAACTATGTACTTTGCAAAAAAGTTAAAAAAATTTCAATAAAATGTGTTACACCTTACTACTTTATCCATAAGTTTTTGTTATATTTTCTGAAATTATTTACCTTTAATTCAAAATTATCAATGACTTAAAAAGAAAAAAAAATTAGTCAAAAAACACGGAAAGGACCAGACACAATGGCTAGTTTGACCTAATAGTCGTTGGCCAATGGCCAAAAAGGGCTAAATTGGCCTCCCACCCCCCTAGCGCCCCATAGCCTCCAACCTATTTTTTCTATAAACACTCTATTATTTCATCTACTATATCACTATTCTACATTTTCTATCAATTTTCCTCTAATATTATTATCAAAGGCTATTTTCTAAATATATATTAAAGCATTATAATGTCTGGAACTCAACCTATTCAACGAGAAGAAATTGAATCTGAAAGAGCTAGAGCTCATGCACAACGACAACATAGTGTTTATGCCTAAAATTTACCTCCTAGGGTAAACAATTAAATTTGTAGTACGGTCACAAGCAATATGGTAAAATACGTAGAAAAGTAAATAAAAGATGAGAAATAAATAATGAAGCAGAAAAGTAAGTAGTATTTTTTTAGAATAGTCGGTTTCGGTGTGAATCACTTGCTTGTACAATACATTGTAAGGAGGGGTAATTATAGCTACGATTTACCCAGTCCTAATTATAGTAAAATACAAAGACTAATAAGGTTGTGGGCCTGTTTATTCAAGGCGGTAGTATATACAAATCCTAACTAGGAAACTATAAACCCTAAGGCGGCAGGACGTATGCCTTACGTCCCAAGGCCCGTGCCTGCTGAGAGGATGCAGGTTGGGGGCAGGCGTGTATCCTCTACACTCGGTGACTTATAGATTAAGTCTGTCTTAGTCAGCTTGATTTGTATTTCTGTAATCATAGGTGGTGTATTTTTATCAACACACACAGATCTGAAGTAGGAATTTATTACAAAAAATAGTAAAACTCAGACTGCTAAATATAATATTTGTTAGAAAGTTTGGAATATTTACACTGGACCGTATAATGAAGGGACTATGAAGTTTAGGGTACACTATGAAGTTTATGGTACACTTAGAAAAACAACATATGCAAAATGAGCTGCTATGAAGTTTAAGGCCTTAAAGAGAACATGTTTGTAATTTCTACTTTCTAGTTTGTCAATTTGATTATTTATTTCACAAAGTATCAAAAATTGTTCAATAAATTGCTTTAGTCATGCTATTTTATCTATAATTTTTGTATACATTTTCTGAAATTATTTATTACAAAGTCCCAATTCAAAATAAATAAATAAATAAAAATTAATAGAAAAATCGGAACCTGACCAGCACCGGATCAGAACCAACCGGTTCGGACCGAACTTTTGATAACACTCCCGGATGCGACACGATAAACCCAAAGTTGACCAGTGGACCGAACCGGAATGAACCAGTAAACCGGGGTTTTGAATTTTTTTTCACCGAACCGGACTGGAAAGGCAAATCGGAACCGGACCGGACCTGACTGATAGACAGCCTTTGTTTTCATCACCATATCAACCGCTCGAATTTTATGTATATTTAGTATTACTATCACCTCATTTTCCCGCATCTCCAACTCACAAATTCAATTTTTTCATTTGCTGGTACATTACCTGTTACTGCAACATTACTAGTAGAAACCCACCCACCCGCAAAACGAGTATCGATTAATTATTTTAATTAACAACAGGGCAGCAGACAGAATATATAGGCCAATAAAGACTTTGCTTAAACACCAAATTTTTGGGTTAAAAATAACACAGTTTTCCATTTGAACATTGTCAGTAAGGTTGTTGGTGCGTTAATTGGAAAGGAGTCAAAGAAAGACTGACCATTCTTCGCATGGAGTTCAAGGGTGTTTGGATAGGCTTTTTTTAAGTAACTTAAAATCTGTATAAGCCAAAAACTAAAAAGTGATTATTCCCAATATTTAACTTTTGATTTTTTTTTTGATACCTTCGTGGCTTAAGCTAGCGTTTGGACATAGATTTGGTTGAAATTGGGAATTTGAGTTTTTGGATTTGAGTTGAAAAATAATTTTTGGAACTTGAAGTTGTGTTTGGACATAGAATTTACTTGAAAAAATAGTTGAAGTTTTGTGAGTAGTTTTTCAAATTTTCCAAAAACTGCCCAAAAACAGCCTTTGAGCACTTTTTGAGTTTTTGGACTTTTTGGGAGAAGTTTTGATGAAATAGCATAAACAAACAGTTTTTCTCCCAAAAAGTCCCAAAAAATGTCCCCAAAAACTATAAACATAAGTTTGGGCAAAAACTTGGTGCTTAAAACATTCTTCACTTTACCCAAACCCCACAAAGAGTGCCTAAAAGCTAGTTTGCCCAAAGAGTACTTAAAATAATTCGATCCAAACACTCTCTTCGTTGATGGAAAGTTTTAAAAAGTAATGATTTATTATACTCTTGATATACTTAGGAAAAAATGTTTATTATAAACTTCCAGCAGAATCTGTCCAGTATATTCCAGAAAATATTAATTACTTATTTAATTATTTCGATAGACTCTTTAGAGTTCCTAAAATTTCAGTAGTTCATATATTGCTCCTTTCCCACAAGTTGTCGATCAGTGTGTTTGACGAAAATATTTTTCAACATTGATTTTTTTGATGGAGCTTTTTAAGATCGTTGTTTTTTTACTGAATGCCAGTATCGCTAACTCGTTGAAAAAAATATATTTCTGGTAGTGTTCTTAAAGGTACTTTCAATGACAGTAACCTTTCTTCTCTAGTCATTTGGGGTAAATTTTGGAAACGCATTATATAACTTGATATGATTGAATTCTTATACAATAATATCATCAGTTTCCACGTTCACTTATATAAAATATCTTTTTTCAAAATTAAAATTGATAAAATTTTACTTTAAGATCAATATTGATGATTAATATTAAGGGTTGTTTGGTTTAAATACAAGTTATATAATGATAAGTAATGCTCGTGTTAATAGTCCATGGACTATAGTGTACGAAGTTTAGTATAGCAATTAGTCAAAAAAAGGTTATAAAATAAAATTGTTATTTCTTATTAAATATGTACTTTTGATATACTAGTATATAGTGTATCATTTAAAATATTTTTTATTTTAATCAAAATATAAACTTTTGCACTACCATTACGGTTAGTGTGATCATTTAGCAGTTTAATTAATGTATTTTGTAATTCTAAATTCTTACTTATTTCACATTTTATCACAATAAATAATACGTAGATTTCAACATAGCCTATGCAATTATTATCATTTATGAGAAAACCAAATAGGAGCAATCAAATGTTATATTAACTAGAAATGATTTCTATATGAAGATCTTAAATCTCCTTCAAATCCAACCAAATATTTTATGTCAAGATTCAAATAAAACATCCACTAAGCGGTCGTTTGTTTAAACAAAAAGTTAAGTAGAGATTAAATACAAGAATTAATTATGAATAAATTAGTTATTCATATATAAATAATGCATATATTAGCTATGCGAAGATTAGTAATGTAGGAATCATAATGCAAAGTTTATTTCTTGTTGAATTATTGATATATTAAAAATTAATATAAATATAATTCATATAATTAAAAGAATTTGTTTATTCTTCAAATAAATTAAAAGTAATATATATTCCTTTCATTATGAAGGTTAGTTTTGTATTTTCAAAATTTTAATACATGTATATCTAATCATCACATTGTCATTCCACCAAACTTGTACTATAAAAGTTATGCTAGATTAGATAATGAAAATTTCAACCAAATATAATATTGTTACTTATCTTTTGTAGTAGGGTCAAAAGCAATACGGTAAAATACGAAGAAAAGTAAATAAAAGTTAAGAAATAAATAATGAAGCAGAAAAGTAAGTAGTTGTATTCCTTGAGAATAGTCGGATTCGTTGTGAATCGCTTGCTTGTACAATATATTGTAAGGAGGGGTATTTATAGCTATGATTTACCCAGTCTTAATTATGGTAAAATACAATGATTAATAAGGTCATGGGCCTGTTTACTCAAGGTGGTGGTATATACAAACCCTAAATAAGAGACTGCAAACCCTAAAGCAGCAGGAAGTATGTCTTACGTCCCAGAGCATGTGCCTGCTGAGAGATCATAGCTTGGGAGAAGACATGTATCCTCTTCACCCGGTGACTTATAGATTAAGTCTACTCTTCTCCAGCTGGACTCATATCCTTGTAATCATAGGTGACGTATTTTTACCCACACAGTTAGTCCCCCCCACTTGCTGAGTGCTGACATAAGCAGTCGGGAAGTGAAAAAGGCATACAAAGAGAAGTGTGATAGGATATTTCACTGACTCCTTGAAACTCGACGTCTCTTAGACCGAGATAGACGTCTAATTCCTTCGGGAATCACACGCGTCGTCATCTAATTGGTTGTTGTCGATTCCATGCACATTTCCCACAATTGCTTTTTACTGCGCCGAATCGTTTCAGATCTCCAGGCCATAATTACATTGACCATTTCGTGCTCCATCCTTATCTCATTGTGCCTATAAAAAGGGCTTCATGGTAGATGCAAATCACAAACTTCTTCAGAAAATTTACTATCCTTCATAAAACTTTCTCATGAAAGAACAACTTCTTTTCTCTAAAATATTTGCTTTTGATCGTGGTTTGATATTCCCAGAACGAATTTTTCCTTCGGAATGGATGGTGTTTAAGGAAACTGAGTGCATAGATACTTTCATAGTTATCCTTCTTTGTTCTTTCATCCGTGACATAATGAATGAAGTCCCCTGAGTCACGAAGTGTGATCGGCATCCTAATTACGTTCCTTGGAGTGTCTTCTTTATGGCATGTTCACAAATTACGGTGCGCTCGTTTTCTAATACAGTGATTGATGTGATATTCCTCTTGTCACATGGAGCTCCTCAATAAGAGAACGCCTGCCAAGTAAGATTTCTGCATCTGCTCGTCTTTTGGCTCCGTAGGACAAATAGTCCAGAGATAGCGCCACTTGACGAGGCATGGTCTTCATGATGGAATTCTCTCCTTCTCCGGGCAGTTGATATGTAACAATTTTCTCCAAAACCTTGGCATTCAGGGTGGTTGTATAGCTCTACCCTTATTTGCAGTTTAGAGGTTGCATCAGCTTCAATCGTTAGGAGAAGAGGGGGAATGTGGTGCTCCCGCAGCCACTGGTAGTTCTATGTTGGTGTATCTCCATATGATTCCATATGAAACTACCCGCTTATGCGCTGCTTCTTCCATCGTACTACTGAGGGATTCCTCAGTTGGACTGGTTTTCCAACCCCCGTGGGACAACAGTATAATAATATTGTTGGTTGGCGTTGGTAATGTCACCCTCCGCGCACCGATAAAGATCCCGATGCAGAGTTACTCCAGATGAAGGATCTCGGCTGTGTTAAATTCAGAGGAACTTGCAGCCTTAGCCTTTTGAGACCTTTTAGTTTCTTAAGAATACTTGTAATGAATAACATTGTATTCGAGAGAACTTGTTTGTATATTGTAAGCCTACAGGGCCTTTGATATTAATAAAAATGAATGTTCACCAATATATTGTGCGTACTTGCGTAGTTACTTGTAGTTCAGTCAAGTAATATTGTTTGGGTGCCTTTCTGGGCGTTTGTCTTATAAACACGGGTGTGTACTTGTTGGATGCTGTTTTATGCATCAGCAAGTGATGGCTTATGTTGCGTCTATGATAGACGGCTTTTAGGGCCAGGCCCGTGCCTGCAAGGGGATATCTTTAGCACATTGTATGTAACGGGATATTTTTGTGTTCAAGCTAGAATGGTTATCTTGTCCACCCAAGTGCTTCAGTCATAAATGGCATGATGCGGGCGGGCACACCGCTGTTGTTAGTTTTCTTCCCCTCAGTCCATGTTTTAGTATGAAACTTGTATCCATTAACGAAGTACTTAGACATCCTCTTGTATTTATAATACGGCCCGTGAAATATATCACGCAACAATGAGAAGTTTATGCCATTATCCGGATTGAGTGCCTATATACAAATTCAATATAGTTGTACACATTAATATATATATACACATATATAGCTGGAAAAAACTTAAGTATTTGTTTATATAACACTTACAAATTCTCTAAACCAATCTGAAAACTTTTCATAAACAGCATCAGCACCAAAAACACCAACAAAGTGACTGGATGATGCGCCAAAGAAATTCTCATTAGTTAGAATAATGATGAAACTTGAATGTTAGGCGTAAATGCAAAATAAATCATACTTGTAAAAAGGCGTGACCTCGGGACAATTCAACAACACATGTGTTGTAGCTGCTTTTCTGTCCCGGTTGGTGAACTTGCATACTTCAGTCGTTAACTTTCCTCTCCCAGGTTGATTGAATATAGAAAATGGTGGGTAATTCGGATCATTGTTGTCTCCGACATCATGCCGATTCGGCCTGTTCCACAAATATGTCACATTCTGATCGAAATAATACGAACAGAAATGAGAAGTTTCTCTAGCCAGATATGCCTCACATATTGACCCCTCAATTTGGTTCCTGTTTTTCACGTCCCGCTTACACTTGCCAATAATTCTGCAAAATCATTGTATTAATTGATTTACTTAAGATGAATTAAAAAACAAAGCTACTGAGTAAAGGAAGGAACCTTACCTCTCGAAAGGGTACATCCATCTACAGTGCACCGGGCCTCCCAGTCGTGCCTCTTCCGCGAGGTGAATTAGAAGATGCTCTATTACATTAAAGAACCCAGGGGGAAAGATTTTTGTCAACTTAGTCGCGACAACAGGAAAGTTACTTTCCAAAGACTTAAGATTTTCTTCCTTCAATGTCTTAGAACACAGCTCCTTAAAAAATAGGCTCGTCTCTGTGAGGGGTTTCAAAACTTTATCAGGCAAGCCATTGAATGCAATTAGGAGCAAGTTTTCCATGAAGATGTGACAGTCGTGGCTTTTCATGTGAGTCAACTTACCGTCTGTCATATCAACACACCTTTCTAGGTTTGACGCATATCCAGCAGGCATCCTCAAATTATTTACCCATTCACAAATCATTCTTCTCTCATCTAATCCGAATGTGTAACTAGCCTTGGGCAGCTAAATCGTGTTGCCTACTTGAGATACGTGTATCTCAGGTCGCCTACAAAGTTCCTGAAGGTCCAACTGGCCTTCACGTTATACTTTGTCTTGTTCCTGACATCCATCACAGTATTAAAGACAGCCTCGAAAAAATTCTTCTCTATATGCATGGGATCCAGATTATGTCAAAGAAGATTATCCTTCCAATAAGGCAACTCCCAGAAGATACTTTGTTTAGTCCAATTATGATCAATACCATAACCAGGTACTTTAGATGGCCGTTGGTCAGTTACCTTAGAGTACTCCTTAACCCTATCCCATATTTCTACTCCTGACAGCCTTCGCGGAGGCTCCTCAAAATCAACCTGATTCTTCATAAATGCACTAGTGTTATTCCTAAAAGGATGGTCCATTGGCAAGAATCGACGGCAACAGTCGAACCATGTGTTCTTACCGCCATTTTTCAAAGTGAAGGCTTTTGTATCTTCCATACAATAAGGGCAAGAGAGCTTACCTGCAGTGGACCACCCAGACAACATTCCATAAGCTGGAAAGTCATTTATAGTCCACATCAAAGAAGCACGCAGTTGAAAGTTCTGTTTCGTTGATATATCATATATTTCCATACCTTCATACCACAGTAACTTTAACTCATCAATCAAAGGCTGCAAAAATACATCAATCGAGGCTTTCGAGTTATGTGGACCCGGGATTATGCAATTCAAAAACAGATAAGGACTAGTCATGCACATTTCGGGCGGAAGATTGTACGGAGTGACAAATACGGGCCAACAAGAATAGGGTGTAGACGAGACATCAAAAGGAGTGAACCCATCTGAACATAGACCCAACCTTATGTTTCTTGGTTCACTAGCAAATGACGGATACACCTGATCAAAGTGTTTCCATGCCTCACCATCTGACGGATGGCTTAGAATTCCCAGCTGCTTTGTACGATCATGGTGCCATCTCATATGAGGAGCAGAGCTCATCGACACATACAACCTCTTTAACCTAGGTATAAGGGGTAAGTAATGCATCGACTTAACAGGGATCGGCTTCTTTTTAGCATTTAGAACCGGCTTGTAATGAGGCGCCTCACAGAATTTACAAGTCTCTCGTTCTGCATCATCCTTATAAAACAACATGCAACCATTGACACAACAATGAATTCTCTGTGCAGAAAGGCCTAACGTGGAAACCAACTTCTTAGTGTGGTAATAATCAGTTGGTAATGCCATGTTAGTCGGATTGAGTTCATTCATTAGGCCAATGATGGAATCCATGGCTGCTTGAGATATATTAAAATCAGATTTAATACTTAACAATCTAACAGCAACTGACAACTTGGAATGCACCGAGCCTTCATACAATGGACGACTAGCTTCCTCCAACCGTTTATAGAAGAGCTTTGCCTCATCATTGGGAACGTGCTCAATATTTGGTTGCGATGTATCCGGTTGCGATGGATCATCCGAATACATCCCAAAGGCATCATTAACCATATCGTTCATTCGATAATTATCAAGATCGGTATCCACAAATTGACCACTCCTACCGCCACAAACATTTTAAAAATTAACATTACTGCGCATCTCACTAGACTCTCCATGATAAACCCAAACAAAATAATTTGGCATAAAACCCTTCTCATAAAGATGCATTTCTACTTCATCCAAATTCTTTACTTTTGTGCACTTGCATTTCACACAAGGACACCTAATCTGGCCATTCCTTATAAAATCATCATGTGTTTTTGCCTTAGCAATAAATTCTGCAACACCTATAGCAAATTCTTCCCTCATCCCCCGCCGACCGGGATTATTTCTATTATACATCTAACTACGGCTTTCATAATCCATATCTACACAAACATTGCAAGTTTGAGAAACATATTCAATTGAAAAGATTAAAAGAAAATTACTTTGATACTCTACCAATTTTCATAAGATTAAGTAATTGTATAATTTTTTAAGTCAATTACTTTTATATTACTAATTAATCTATTCTCTAAGATTATCATTTAGTAATTAGTAACACTTCTTTAGAATCAAATGAACTAGAATAAAAGATTAAACAATGAATATTTCATCAATTTTTTGCTATTCTCTTCTTCTTTAAAAATAATATTATTAACTTATTTATTCTCTAGAATTATCGTTTAGTAATTAATAGCACTTCTCATTTGCAACTTATATCTATTTCTTTGAAATAAAATAGAATCAAAGATTACAAAATGGATATTTAAAAATAGTTTATTTCATATAAATCAATTTACAAAATAAGATATTTTAAGTTGTTTAGCTACTATATTATTTATAGCTAATGTCTATTAAATTATTGTTAAATGTGATACTAGTTCATTTGCTATCTTTAGGATATGAAAGTTCCATATTTTCACCCTTTGTAAAACAAGTATCCTATTACTTGTAAATGGTTAACAAGATTCAAACTTTAGCAATTTAGGAGATAAAAAGAACCTACTTGTTCACTACAAGATTTCACTTTATTACAAGTCTCTAAACATGCTCATACAACCCCAAACTACTAATCTCAATTCATGATATCAATTCCGAGCAACTAGCTATAGCAAGTTCAAGAGCAAGGTCACAAGGTTCAAGTTCAAGCACCAATTTGTATTTCTATAGCAAGGTCACAAGGTTCAAGTTCAAGCACCAATTTAATTTGTATTTCTATAGCAAGGTCACAAGGTTCAAGTTCAAGCACCAATTTGTATTTCTATAGCAAGGTCAGAAGGTTCAAGTTCAAGCACCAATTTGTATTTCTATAGCAAGGTCACAATGTTCAAGGTTCAAGTTCAAGCAAAAAACTAGCTATAGCACCAATTTGCAAGTTCAAGGCCACAATTATACAAGGTTACAACTTCAAGCCTAACCCTACTTCAAGTGCACATTACAATTTTCATGAATTTTTACTTCCCCCAACTAATGTTTCAAAGCTTCGCAAGTCATTCAACACATTCCAAACCACAATTTCAAAGCCAACATCTCCAAAACCAATACCAAAATAACAACCCCAAGCAATGTTCAATAACACCAAACCAATTTTTCAACATCTTCAAAACCAATACCAAATCAATAACAACACCAAACCAACTTTAATTCTAACAACCACCCCACAATCAATACACTAATCCAATAATTTCTTTAAAATAACAAGCACACACACTAATCCAAAAAATAACTATCATTCAAACAAATCACCAAACCTTTAATTTATTTTAAAAAACGAAAAAAAAAAACCTTATAATGCCAAAATCAGTCCAGCGCCGCTGCACCTGGTGGTGCCGCCTCAGCTGGTGGTGCCTGGTGCTGCTGCCTGAGGTGGTGGCTCCGGATCTGCGCGTTTGTGAAAAAATAAAAATTGGGGGTTAGGGTTTGTGAAATTAAAGGAAAAATTTTAAAGAAGACAGTGAAATTTAAAAAAACTTACCAATTGATGGATTAGATGGAGTTTTGATGGAGTTTTAATGGAGTTTTGATGGAGATTTGGGGGTTGGGGGTCGGGTTAGAAGAGAGAAGAGAGAAGAGGAAATAAGAAATGAGGGAGAGGGAGTCTATTTTTGACGGGCTCACTGGTTCACTAATATTAAAGTGTCCGACTGCTTCGGTCGAACGGCGGTCGGACAAAAATAAAAAAAAATTATTTTATTTTGTTCGACCTCGGCGGTCGGACAATAATTAAAAAAAAATATCTAATTTTGTTCGACCGCGGCGATCGGAAAATAATAAAAAAATATTTTTTTATAAACATTAACAGGATTGATCGACCGTTTCGGTGGGACAGAGGGTTCCCACTGAATTTTGGTGGGAAAACTTCGGTGGAAAAACCCCTGATTTTTAGTAGTGTACATAAGATCAATAGTGATGATTAATATTAAGGGTTTTTTGGTTTAAATACAAGTTTTGTAATGATAAGTAATGCTCGTATTAATAGTCAATGGACAATAATGTATGAACTTTAATATAGCAATTAGTCAAACAAAGGTTATTAAATGAAATTGTTACTTCTTATTAAATATGTATGTTTGATATGCATGTAGTGTATCATTTAAAATATTTTTTATTTTAATCAAAATATTAACTTTTGCACTACTATTATGGTTAGTGTGATCATTTACCAGTTTAATCAATGTATTCGTAATTCTAAATTCTCACTTATTTCACATTCTATCACAATAAATAATACGTAGATTTCAATATAACCTATGCAATTATCATTTATGAGAAAAACGAGTAGGAGCAATCAAATGTTATATTAACTAGAAATGATCTCTATGTGAAGATCTTAAATCTCCTTCAAATCCAATCAAACATTTTATGTCAAGATTCAAATAAAACGTCCACTAAGCGGTCATTTGTTTGAACAAGACGTTACGTAGAGATTAAAATACAAGAATGTTACGAATAAATTAGTTGTTCATGGATAAGTAGTACATGTATTAGCTATGTAAAGATTAGTAATGTAGGAATTGTAATGCAAAGTTTATTTCTTGTTGAATCATTAATATATTATAAATTAATATAAATTTAATTCATATAATTAAAAATATTTGTTTATTCTTCAAACAAATTAAAAGTAATATTCTTTTTATTATGAAGGTTAGTTTTGTATATTTAAAATTTTAATACATGTACAGCTAATCATCACAATCTCATTCCACCAACTTGTACTATTAAAGTTATGCTAGATTAGATAATGAAAATTTCAAACCAAATATAATACTGCTATTTATCTTTTTTTTATATATATTAGGGAATTAAAACAACAACAACATACCTAGTATAACCCCACAAGTGAGCTCTGGGGAAGGTAAGATGTACGCAGATTTTACCATCAAGGTGGAGAAACTGTTTCCAATAGATCCTCCGCTAGAGGAAAAACTTTTGAAACATATTTGAGAAAAATACCATAAAGAAAATAATGACATAAAACTAAAGACATCTGAGGTCATTAAACACCAATAGCAATAAAGATGAAGAACAAGATAGAAACAGAAACAGTATATATATGAACAATACAAATGATAATATGACAAAAATCGTTTGACTACTATCTAGCCTAATCCTCGATGTCCAGTCTATCATATCTAGAGTCATATCCTCGGTGATATGAAGGTTAGCTATGTCTTTTCTAATCACCTCGCCTCAATTCTTCTTCGGTATACCTCTACCTTTTCTGTAGACCCAACACTGCCAACCCTCCACACCTCCTCAACGGAGCATCTATGCTCATCATTTTCACATGTCCAAACAATCGCAGCCTCACTTCTAAGATCATGTCCACCAGTGGAGGCACTCTTACTTTGTCACGTATGACCTCATTTCTTATCTTATCCATCCTAGTATGCCCATATATTCATCTAAGCATTCCTTATCTTGGACACCTAAGCATTCCTCGTTTTCATCTTTGGATGTGTATGTTCTTGATTAGCTTCCTTATTTTGGACACTGTTTATACCTAAAATTTGTTGAATATGTTAAATAGATAAAATTGTGAAGGGTTACAAGCAATAAACTAAAGTGAAAAAAGTAGGAGTTATATCCCCTGAGAAATATCAGATTCGTAGGTGAATCCCTTGTGTCATGTACGATGAGGGAGTGGGGTGTTTATAGGCTTACGTTTATCTCAATCCTAATTATTGTAAAATATTATGTTTATAGGTATTGGACCTATTACAAGAGGCAGTAATACAAAGTAAACCTAACTATGAGACTAATACTCTTATGGTGGCTGGGCTCGTGCCTGATGAGCGGTCGTGGCTATGGAGCAGACGTATATCCTCAGCGCCTGTTGGCTTGTAGAATAATTTTAGCCTTCCCCAGTTGTACTCATTTTTTTTCAATTTTGTAGGTGGCGTATTTTTACCCACACTGTCGGTCTCCCCCACTTGCTGATGGCTGCCTTAAGCAGTTAGGAAGTGATAGAAGTGTGAAAAGAAATGTAAAGGCCAAATCAGAATCGTTTCATGCCCCCTGTCGTTTCGTCTGTGATGCATATCGATAGTACTCAAGTGCACCTTTGTGGAGCCTTTTGGTTGGACGGCCATACCCACGTTTTCCCAACGCTTCAACTTCTCTACTATATCTCTTAATTAGCAAAATATCCCACGTCTGCCATAATCATCACGATCCCGCATCTGCTAATTGATTCACTTTCCTTATCTATGCTTCCCAATGCTATATATACTTTGTTACTTTGGGTGTTTATCATCGTCTTCTCACCATCCTTGCATTTGAATAATTCTTCACGTTGTAATGTTCCTTTTTCTTCAAAACTCTTCATATGCTCGGTGAACGACACTCCAAACTTCTTTTTAGAAGATTTCAGGGCTCAGGACTATATACCCCTGAACCTAAATTATAAGAACGATTGCAATTTGCTGGTGCAGACCACAAAACAAAAGGAAGAGGATAACAGTAATCTAACCATCGAAGCTTATCCTTCCGCTATCTAAGTTAAAGACCTTCAGCGCATTAGACTCGACTACAATTGGGTTTCAGACGTAGAGATCATTTTTTCGACTGTAGGAGAGAGAATATCTAGCCATCATATTGGCTATTCATTTGTCCCTACGTACCCTTTCACCATTGGGTTCGGGCTTCTGGTACGATTAATTGTGGAGGAGGTGTGCTAATAGAACAACATCTACTTGGGTCAAGTCGGCCCTTCTGTATGGCGCTCCACGAAAACAGGCCTTGAATTTACTTTTTGGCAACTTCATGCCTTCTACTCTCCTCGCTTGATCAAGTCGGCCATGTTTAACTTCATGAACGTGGCTGGGGCTTTTGCTATTTGGCTTTGCGTACCTCTGATTTAGTTGCATATTTTCCATTTCCCAAGTGTTTAATAGGAAGTCTAAGTTCCTTTCAACCGCTTTTGCCTCCTTATTCGTATTTGTTGCTGACTCATTTGCTAACTTTTTATTCTTCCTTCCCATAGTGACTCGTGTAACTCATTCTCCCATTCCTCACGAGGCCATGGTTGAATGGGTTAGTACGATTTTCATGAAGAACCCTTCGCTCATGATGAATTTTCAGGCCGTAGCTGGCTTAAAGCACTGGCAAGCGAAGGATCATAGTACATTGTGGCTCCATTGTAGTAGACGATTTTCATCTCTCTACTGCTTAACTCATCTTTTCCCTCTCAGTTCTTTCCCGCCAAGATGCCATGCTTGTTCTCAAGGAGATTAAGATTGCTGCTCCTTATGTTGATGCCTTGCCTGACTTGTCTGTCTCTGCCGAGAAGATCGCGGAACTAGGTGGTAGTTCTCATTTCTCGAAGAATAAAAGGACGGCTATGTTTTCAAGGGTTGTAGTTATTGATACTTCTCTCATGCTGCGGGGTGTTGCACTCTCTCGGGCGCCCAAATCTCAGGCTGTAGAATCTTCTCATATAGTTGCTTCTCCTAATATTGCAAGTACTCACTCTTCTGCCCCCACTTTACGCAGACGAAGGCATATAATCAAAGTGAGCTCTGAAGCCGAGGGAGAAGAAGTTGAAGCAAGTAATGTCAATGTTGATGCTTCCACCCCTGCCCTAGGTTGGTTATGTCAACCTGATAATGCTTTCCATATTCTTTCTTTTTCCTTGTTTATTGGTCATCTTCTTCAGCGAATCTCATTCCTGCTCCCGCAGCCCAGGGCCTCGAGCCTCCTAGTTCTCCATTCTGACGCTGCCTTTGGAAAGAAGTAGTCGGGCCTAGCTCGGCTGCTGCCAAATGTGAAGCTGCAGAAGCTGATGGTTTTGCGATTTTGGTTGAAGAAGCGCCAATTGGAGATGCTCGTGAGGTAATAGTTCCTATCCCAGAAGGGGTGAATGTATTTAAGGACCCTAACATTGTTGTTGACAACCTTGGGTATCTAGTTGGTCCGTCTGAGCAGCAATATTTGCTGATTAAAACTCCATGAGCTGTTGGCTGGTTTGCTGATTACTCAGTGATGGTATGGTTCTCATCCTTTCTTGCTTTCTCTTAATGCTTCGATCTTTCAACTTCATCTCCTTAACCTTGTTATGTACTATTCTTAGGGACTGTTCCTGTCTTTGGAGGTCCTCTGTCGTCATTGTCACGGCCAGCGTAGGGTGGCCGAGAAAGGTCTCCAAGATGAGTACGTCGGGGACAAGTTGAGAGTCTGCAGGCCCTAGTTGACGAGGTCGGACGGTTGAGGAGAGAGAACAAAACCTTGGAGATTGACTCCCTTTGTAATTGGATTTACAAAGAAAATTTGGACAGAGCGACCGAAGTGACGGTCCGTAAGCATAGAGAGCAAGTTCAAGCTTTGACAATGTCCTTTCAGTAGAAAGAGGCCATTGAAAATGTCCTTTCAGTAGAAAGAGGCCATTGAAACCAACATTGGGGCCAGAGTTACCCTTCTAGAAGCTTCATTGTCGGCTCTAGAACAATGGGTATCATCTGCTGAGGAGAAAGTTGTCGCGGCTAATCGAGAGTCAACTGATATTTAAGGTGTTGCCCAATATTTACAAGATGAAAACAACCAGCTGTGGGGCAAGTTTGAGTTCCTTGAACAGATTTATGATAACCTCTGCGAGAAACTTCATTCCCTGACCACGAAGTATGAGGCTAGATCACAAGGCAGGAGATCAAGATAGATCGCACAACTTTAGCCGCCATGCTTGCTGCTTTCTAGATGGTTCGTGATACTTCTGGCTTAGATTTGGCGGTTGAAATTAACAAACTTCATGGTCTACTGGCTGCAGATGATGCTCAATTGCATTCTAATGTCGAAGATGATTCGGAAGAAGCCAAAGGTTTCTCAGTCAGGGGCTTGGCTGATGAAGAAGCTAGAACTTCGGTGGGCGCGACTGAAGAAGCTAGTCCCCCTGATCAATAATGATCCCCTCCTTGGCTAGTTTTTTTGTTGCCTTACCTTTTTTTTTTTGGACGTCATTTGTAGCCTTCGAGCTTTTTTTAAACATTCCATGCTTTAATGAAATTATCTTCACTTGCCTAGAATGATCTTCTTAACTTTGGTTGCGGTAAAGTTCATATTCCCTTCATGCTTTGAGCTTAAAACTTTGTCAATGGCATGATTAATGACTATTCGAGTCAACATGACTTCACCTGTTGTAGGTTTGGCTTATTCCTGATGTAAGGCACTTCTTACTTCATACGCTGAAGGCTTCATTTACGTCTGTGGGACACGTGAAAAAGATTTCCTGGTGAAGGCATAGCTTACGTCTGTTGAAGATGTCTTTTGCTTTTTGTTTGTGTTTTTATGCTTCAACACTTCTTATTAGAATGTTTGTATATTAAATGTCTTATGTTTCTAAATTGATGTTTAATCTGCCTTCTGATGACTTAGTTCCACATGTATAAGGCGGCTTTTAAGTTGCGTAAGTAATTGACGCTTTAAGTAGGGCGTGGCTTTTGCTCGCGCAAGGGGATGACTTTAGTCCGTTGTCGTTAACAAAATATTTTTGCCCCTATATAGGATGGTTGTGCTTGTCCATTTGAGTGCTTAAGTCTTTCATGCACTGTGCGGGTGAGCCTCCTCAACCCACATAGGTGTTGAATTAACGATTTCAGCGCACGTAATTGCCTAGTGGCTTAGCTAGAGTTGATCTAATTGAGTGAGCTAATAACTTAACTCAAAATATGGCCGCGAGCTAAAGTGGATCTAGATGATCGTAAAAACTGTCTACAATTGAAATAGCAGTTTCATTAAATAATGGACGCAGAGTCTTAATATGAAATGAGGCGTTGGGCCCATAACATCTTAAAAAGGGTGTTGGACCGGTGAAATAAACAAAAACAAAAGAGAAACTACAAGAAGAAACTAAAATTAAATAAAGAGAGTAAACTACGAGGCGTTGTGCTCCGAATTACCTCAATTTCCCCTCAACCTTCAAGCATCCAATTATGTACGGTGTCAAACTTGGATGTTTGATATTTGAGGGTCTTCTGGTGACTCGTGGGGGCTTGGCCATTCCTGCTTGTTGGCTCCGACTGCTCCTAGGATAACTGTTGTATAGCATTCCCTCGTAGTCTGTTGCTCCCCGCAGATCTCCTCCATTCCCCCACTCGGTAGGGTACTTTACTTTTTGGTGCAAGGTGCATGGCACCACCCTTTTCTGATGTATCCAGGGCCGCCCTATAATAGCATTATATGGAATCTCCCTTTATTACCTGAAAAAATGTTGCTTTCATGACGCCAGGCGCGTAGACTGCAAGGGTAATTTCCCCGATAGACTTTTCACATTAGTTGTTAAAGCCTGCCAACGTGTACGAACTCGGGACTATTTAGTTGGCGATTCCCATGGTCTATATAGCTTCCTACTGGATTACATTCACGGCGATGCCGACATCGACTAAGACATGTTTCACGTCTGTATCTTCAATCCTTAAAACTATAACTAGAGCATCGTGGTGCGAGAAAACAAAACCGTCGAGGTCCTCGTCGCAGAAGAAAATTGCACCATCACAGACGATGTCTTTCTTCTCTGCACTAACCTCACATATCATGATGCGGGGCAAATTGAGCAACCATCCAAAGCACCATCCAAGGCCAAGGAGGAGCTTCTCAAGACCATTTTGAGCCATCTCAAGACCTCCCAGGAAGAGGCGGACCGCCCACGAAAGGAGGCGGGCCGCCTAGTTGAAGATTGCCTAAAATCGGCTAAGTGTCAAAAGGAGAACTCTCTGAACATTAAAGGGGCGGACCGCCGCTGTGCCATGGGCAGACCGCCCACTCTCCTGTGCAACTCTTCAAGACCAACAAGAGGCGGAGCGCCTCCCTTATGGGCGGACCGCCCACTCCTTGTTATGTTTGACGGGAATTCTCATTTAAAGTGCTATGTAATTCCTAATCTAGCCCTGCGTGGCCTATGACTTTAAAACCCACTTTGGGGGCACTTTAGGGCTTTCATTATATCTAGATGAAGCCTATAAATACTTCATTAGTCTTTCATTTTACTTAGTTAGCTTTGATGAATAATGAGAAACTTTGAAGAGTGGAATCTCTTGTTTTAATGAAAGAACCTTTGGTTGGCTTGAAGTCTTCTAGCGGATCCTAGTTGATTGTCGAACCAACACCCGATCATTCTACTTGCGGGTTCCGGGTGCGACTCGAGGATAGTTGCTTAGTGTAGGCGAATCTTGACACGATACGGGGGTTTCACGGAACAAGTTCTTCGTGGATACCCCGTAGGTAGTTCGAGACAAGTGTCGCTCCTATCATTTTATCGTCTTTTCTTGTCTTTTATTTTGATCCATATCATCTTGGTATCAGAGTAAGGCTCGGGTTTTGTTTCTACAAACCCCCGACCCTTGATTCTTCGTGCCTAGGTCGGTTTCTATCTTAGTTTCTTGTTTGTTGTTATTGAAAGAAGAAAATACAAAAAAAATTGAAAAATTGAAAAACACCAAAAATTTGATCATATGTTCTTGGTTTGATGGACCCGTTGTGTGATTGATATCGGGGTTTGTTCGTTGTTGGAAACCCGTCGATTTGGTACCCACAACTCTCGATTTGGAGTTGTAAATCAAGATTTGAAAATTTGAAACCCTTGATAAAAACTTGATGAACATGGTGATTTGCTTGTTTTTTATTGGGGTTTGATTATTTTGATTGAAAACACATTTGGGTACCTTCGAATTGCTAAAACAACGTGAGATTTATTGGATTTTTTGGTGTTAAAACCAAGAAACACGACGTTGAACTGTGCTGAAAATTGCAGTAGGCGGGGTGCCTAGTCACAGAGGCGGACCGCCCATTTTCTTGAGACCTCTCTGAAGTTTGGGAGGCGGGGCGCCTAGTATAGAGGCGGACCGCCCACCTCCCACTGCTGCAAAAAGGGCGGACCGCCCACTTGTAAAGGGGTGGGGGCGCCTACTTTTTGTGAAGTGTGGATTGGGTAGTTTATCCTAGGTTCTCTTGTTTCCTTGTTTGCATACCATCTAACTAGTACTTCTCTAAGTAACTTTCCTACTTAGTTGGTACTAGTCTTTAAAGCTTTTAGGTAACTCGAGCCTAGATAGGAGAGTAGAATTCGAAGAAGACTTGTAGTATCATTTGACTCAAGTCCTCACTTTAAAGTGCTTATCGTCCAATAGAGTCACATAAACTCCACTCACCCCGGAGTACACTTGACTTGTGGATTGAGTAATTGAGTTGCGGTTTGTTGATCAACTGCGTGAAGCTTCTAGATTCAAGCTTGAGTGAAATATCCACCGCCACTAAACAAGTGAACCGAGTGCTATACACGTGAAGTTGTGTGTGAGGTGTTTTCACTAACGTTTGTTCATTTTGTAGGTACAATGGCCAATGAAGGTGATGGTTTCATGAAGAGTACCTTGGCAACTATCTTAGCAAAATTGGATAGTATGAGCCTAAGGATTGAATCTCTTGGAAGACGGGCCTCAAGTGCCCAAGTTGAGAAAGGGACCCCGAGTGTCCAAGTTGAAGCCGGAGAAGGCACAAGTGGTTCAACCTTTACCCCGAAACAAGTTATTGAATTGCTTAGTCAACAACGGGTAAAGGAAGACCGTGAAAGAAATGAACAAGTGTTGGGCGAACCCCAACGAGTGGGCATTCCCCACCTTTTGGGAAATCCCCAAATGAATACTCCACTTCCAAGACCCATTCGAAATGTTCTACCTATGGATGATGTGGGGGAGGATACGGTTGAGGAGGATAATCCTCATGTTTCCCTAGTTGTGAGGAGGAGCTTAAGTGTTATGCTTGTGGAGGATAGTGAGAACTTGCAAAGAGAAAAACTCTTCCATGCTAGATGCCGAGTCATGGGTATTGTTTCTTCTATGATTATTGACTCGGAAAGTTGTGTCAGCATAGTGAGCCAAACCTTGCTTTTCCAATTGAAATTACCCACTCTAAAACATCCAAACCCATACCGTTTACAATGGTTAAGTGAGTGTGGTGAGTTGAAAGTGGTGGAACAAGTATTGATCGAGTTTAGCATTGGAAACTATAGGGACAAAATCATGTTTGATGTGGCCCCGATGCAAGCTTGCCATCTTTTGTTTGGGAGACCATGGCAATATGATAGGTGTGTGGAACATGATGGCCGGACCAACTCTTATACGGTCAAGCAAGATAGAAAGAAGTATGTGCTTAGACCTTTGACTCCGAGGCAAGTAAGTGAAGACTACAAGCATATGAAAGAGTTGAGGGAGGCGGCCAAAGCAAAGTCACCTATTGTACATGAGCTCGAAGCAAACAATGTTATTGTCTTGCCATTGCATGATGAAAGTGAGAGTCACTCTACTTCAAATGATGATAATCTTGAGTCTCATGTACTTGAAAACGAGTGACAAAAGAAAGAGAGAAGTGAGGGAGTGACCGGTGACAATCCAAGAGAGGAAAAATGAGAGGATTTGAGGAGTGATGTGAGTGGATTGTCACCACAAACTACACTTGACCTTGAGGGAAAATTGAGAGAGAAGAGAGGCGAGGAAAGAAAAATTGATAGTGAGAGCACCCATTGTTCTAACTATTTTTCAACTTCTACTTTTTCTTGTGATAGTTCTTGTGTAGGTACATTTGAAGACAAGCCATTGGAGCCTCAACCATGTGCTTGGAAGGAAAGACAAGAGGAGGAAAATTCTCAATGTAAGCTTCATGAAGGAGGAGTTGCATATGACACTTCAAGCCTTGTGAGTGATCAAGGAAGTACTACAAATGTAAGTGTTGCTTCATCTTTTCATGACCCTACTAGCTATTTGTCTTGTGATGACTCAACACTAGTTGGTGTTTGTGATGCATCAATTGAATATACTACTAATGAAGAGTCTAGTAGTCAACTTGAGTGTGCTTGTGCAACACTAGTTGGGAGGGATGCTATGCCACATCATGATGTGAGCTCATTGTCTATTGAACCTCTCCCTAGTGTAGATTTGATAGTTGACAATGATTGTGACCTTTGCTATGACACACCACCAATCTTTGACAAATAGGAAGATGAGATAGTTGATCATACCCTTATTGATATGCTCTTATTTGGTTGTGTTATGGTGAAGATGGTAGTGGCCCTGAGGAGTCCAAATTGCATGAATTGGACAAGGTTGTCTATGATGACTCCTCAAGTGAGAGTAATGAACCTAGTCTTGATAACTTGTCTATGCTTGATCATGATATTGAGATGCATGCTTTTACTAATCCATTGTTTGAAGGCATCCTCACTAGTGGTAATGACTTATATCGGACTAGGGTGAGTAGTAAAATGGAACCTCCATGGTGTGAAGGGTTTGACTCCTTAGGCAACCCATTGTGTGCGAATTTGAGTGAGGCAGATGATTCTTTGAGTGACCCTACTATTGCTTGTTGGGATTATGAAGAAGAAGAATCCATCATCAATACCTTCCTTGAGAGCTTGTCCTTTGAGAAGGGTTGCTTAGGTGATGAACTTGGAGGAGAAGAGGAATCCCTTGCTGTGAGTAAGTGTGCTCTAAAGAAGGGGAGTGGAGTACTTGATGCTACTTGTATGTTGGGTTATTTGAATCACTCCACTCCACATGTTGATCACACCTTGAGGATTGATTGGTGTGTTGATCTTAAGGCTCAAGGAGATTTTGATAGCTTGATCTTGTATTTTCCATGTCCCCATAACCTATTTGCTCATTCTTGTGTTGAGTGCATATTTTTATTCGACCAAGTACTTATCGTTCTCTTTGGAGACTTGATTTTTGTGCTTATTATTGATGCTTGGTTATACCACAAGAGTTTGTTTTCCATACTTCTTGCACTATCCTACTTTCGAAGTAGGAAGTTTGCTTGTATTTACTTGTCGTTGCTTGTAGGTCCTAAGCTCCATGCTAAGGCAAAGGAGATCTTGGAAGAAGCCTATGACAAAGTGACATTCAGGAAGGACAATGAAGGAGAGTATTGGCCACCCGAGGAGTTGATGATGCCATGAGAGACCACGCATTGATTTCAAGGACGAAATCTTCTCAAGAAGGGGAGGATGATGCGGGGCAAATCGAGCAACCATTCAAAGCACCATCCAAGGCCAAGGAGGAGCTTCTCAAGATCATTTTGAGCCATCTCAAGACCTCCTAGAAAGAGGCGGACCGCCCACGAAAGGAGGCGGGCCGCCTAGTTGAAGATTGGCTAAAATCGGGTAAGTGTCAAAAGAAGAACTCTCTGAACATTAAAGGGGCGGACCGCCCACTCTCCTGTGCAACTCTACAAGACCAACAAGAGGCGGAGTGCCTCCCCTATGGGGGCGGTCCCCTATGGGCGGACCGCCCACTCCTTGTTATGTTTGACAGGAATTCTCATTTAAAGTGCTATGTAATTCCTAATCTAGCCAAAAACCCACTTTGGGGGGTACTTTAGGGCTTTTATTATGTCTAGATGAAGCCTATAAATACTTCATTAGTCTTTCATTTTACTTAGTTAGCTTTGATGAATGATGAGAAACTTTGAAGAGTGAAATCTCTTGTTTTAATGAAAGAACCTTTGGTTGGCTTGAAGTCTTCTAGCGGATCCTAGTAGATTGTCGAACCAACACCCGATCATTCTACTTGCATGTCCCGGGTACGACTTGACGGTAGTTGCTTAGTGTAGGCGAATCTTGACACGATACGGGGGTTTCACTGAACTAGTTCTTCGTGGATACCCCGTAGGGAGTTCGAGACAAGTCTCGCTCCTATCATTTTATCGTCTTTTCTTGTCTTTTATTTTGATATGTATCATATCATCACCTTGACTTCGAGTTCTTTGGGTGCAATAGGACCTCCTACGATTACGTTCATGGATCTCTTTGCTTCTGGCAATTCTAGGGGTCCATCCGTGTCCCTATTCTTGGCATAGGTTTGCTTTCCTTTCTCCGTAAAAATTCCTTTAAGTTCACCATTTTGAGAAGGTATGTTACTTCAAGTATTAGCGCCTTGAAGCCTGAAGTGTCGTGCCCGTGGTCTCTGTGGAATTCACTGTAATGGTTTGAATCCTTTCTTCCAGGGCCAGCCCTCATGTCTTTGGGCCAACAGACCTGGTGTTTTTCATGTGGTCTTTTACAAATTCCACTGTATTCACTTGCAAGCCTAGGTCTTCGAATCTACCCGATCCCTTTTCAATGTATGTAGACCCTTTGTGACTATAAATAGTCGTCTTCCAGGCGTCGTCGTGCCTGTCCACCAACTTCGGCACATCCGCTCTGAAGTCTCTCATATTGTTCTTTCCACTTTCCTCAGCTCTTGGCTCTTCAGCTGGTTCACGCTTGCGGTTCCTCCCATTGTTTTCTTCAAAAACTCCTGGCGCGCCAGTTTCAATCCAGAGCTTATGACTGGGTGTTCCTGCAAACTCCTTTATAGCTCACGCATAGCTATCGAACATCGGGGGTTCAAACTTTTGGCAAAGGCTACCATCGCTATGCTATTAGGTACCGGAGGAAGTGTCATCCGTAATCCTTCAGCAATTCTCTTTCTTGCTGTCGAATCTCGAAGATATCCTCTATCCTCTTCTCGCGCTTTCAGGCACTGGAGTGCAATTTCTTTAACTAATCTTGCATATGGGAGAAAGATTCTATTGACAGTACGGGTAGTTGGCTATACTATGTCAAGGCCCCTTTGGCCAAGCTAGAGCCAAATCTTTTCACGAGCGCCAACTAGATCTCTTCCTCGGTCATCTCGTTATTCTCGACTACCGTGACGTAGCCAGCTATGTTCTTCAGGGTTGGTGGAACTGTCGTACTTTAGTGACTCCGGTAGATGGAAAGTCTTTGGAATTACAAGTGGCGCGGCGCTTGCCTTGTAGAGTTGCTTGGAGAAATTTTGCTCATCCACTTTGGTTACCAGGGACGGAGCGCCCGCTATGTAACTCATCCGCTCGTGGACTTTCTTTAACTCCTGGTGCCTCACCTGCGCGGCAGCAGATTCTGTTGATGCTGGATTGTTAGCCGTTTTTGAGCTTCCCGAACTGCTTCAAAATCAATCAATTGTTCGGCTATTGAGGCTAAGGTATTTGTCACGGGTCCCGATCCTCAAGGGGATTCTGTCCTTGGAGCTGATTTAGCGAAGACTTCCTCCAGATGTTTAGCCAGCCCCTCCGCAATCATTGTTGAATTTTGGACTGATTACTGCTGCTGAGCATTGAGAAACTTGCCGAAAGCTTTCTCAAATTTGTCCTCGGCCCTGACGGGGCTTCCTTGGTGTGACTCGCTGTGGTCACCTTCTTTTTCTAAGTTGATCGGATCCTTTGACGGATCTTTTTCATGACTGGTAGTCCGTCGTTGGCTGCTTGAGCAATTATTCGTGGGCGTCCGTCATTGTCTTGTGACATGATCGTGTGTTTTCTTCATAAAAAAAAAACACAATTGCATGTGCCCATGGTGGGCGCCAAACTGTTTATGCCTAAAATTTCTCGTGTAAGTTAAACAAATAAATTATGAAGGGTCACAAACAATAAAGTAATTTATGAAAAATATTGAGAATAAAGCGAAAAAAAGTAGGAGTTGTATTCCTTGAGAAATATCAAATTCGTAGGTGAATTCCTTGTGTCGTGTACAATGAGGGAGTGGGGTATTTGTATGTTTTGGTTTACCCCTGTTGACACCCAATTTTGTCCCTCCCGCTTTCAAAGCAATCGTTTTCAAATTTTACACATAATTGTGCATTTATTCTTGCCCCGTCTGTTCTTTCAAATTATCTTCTCATAATAGCCTGACAATCAAGGCCATTTTGAAAAGCATCATCTCAAACCATAACCTTTTTTACCAGACGTACGCTTCCATTTTAAATTTCTGAGATTACCTCTATTTTTGATAAAATTACCCAATTCATTTTAAATCCTAAAATGTATTTTTATACGCTTCCCTACCTATTTTATTGCTTTAAAATTAATTCCCTAATTTTCTTACGGTTTTATACCTATTTTATACCATTTCTATACCTATTTTATATTAAATTATGCTAATTATACACTACTTATACACTATTTATATACATATATACATATACACGTATACGCGCACACACCCAACACACATCAGCTTTAATTTCAACACCTCAGCGTCGACGTGGCCTCATCCTGGCCCTTTGTTTGTTTGATCTAACGGTCGAAGATCAAACTTCCTATTTTGCCTACATTACCCCTAAACTTCACCCCCAACCCTTTTCATTTACCTCATCCGACCCCGATAATTACTCTCTCTCTCTCTCTCTCTCTCTCTCTCTCTCTCTCTCTTCGGCGAAATGAAGCGCCACAATTGTCACAGCTTTTTTCGGTCAATTTGGCCGGTGAAATTTGGAGAAAATGGTGTCACGGAACTCCCCTCGTCATCCGCTACAAAACCTATATACTTTTGACAATATTTGGACGAGGGCAAATCTTGACCCTTGTTAACTGAGTCACCACCGCCAGGAGATGCCTCCGACGGAGTTCAGGTTATGTTAAACGGTATTATCACCTAAAAATGGTAAGAAACCTCCATGTGAACTAAATTTGTGATGGGTCAACTTGACCAGACTCCGACGTGAACGGGTAATCCATTTTTTCTTTTTGTTTGCTTCAGTCTACGCGATGTCTGCGTGTTAAAAGGTTTAGCCGACTAATAATTATATATGATGATATTATGATTGTTAATCTTTGATTTAGTTCATTAATTCGACTAGGCATTACTCTAAATTTTGCACGTTTAAGAGTAGTCTCTGTCATTGTTAGAATCTATGATTGGTTTCTGAGTTAATCGCTACTAGCCATGTTTACATTGCTTTGCTCAATCGAGATACATGCTTTTGTGTTTACATGGGTAAAACTGAAATGTTAGGCTAATTTGAGCATTATTTTGGGGGGTCTTGATTGATTTCAATTTGAATTGTTGATTGATATTTGGTTCTGGCATGATTAGGAGAATTTTGAATTGATTTAATGGGGATTCTTGATTGATGACTGGGTTGGGGATCAATTCTGAGGATAATGTAATTTTAACGGAGATTTATTAAGTTAACTGGCTGGTTCCCGAACCTAAAATTAGCCTAAACATATCGCCAAGACATGGTTGTGAACCTAGACTTTGTTTTGGGTTTAAGGGAAGGGATCCTAGTTTGCCTAGGATTTGTTTTGCCTTAATCTGTGGCGTTTGATTAGTCTATATATGGAAGGGGGATTGGACTGATTTCCTTAACTAGGGGAAGTAATATTCCCTTGCCTTCTTTAATTCTTTTACCTGTTAGAACTAAGGCTCCCTCACACCTATATAAACACTGGTTCTATCATTCATTAGGACACAGTTTTTACACACATTAACACACTGAACAAAAGAGCATTACTGCAAGCTTTTCTCTTTCTCTTTTCTAGGCAAAATCTTGTCTTCTTCACTGAAGAACAGAGAGTCTTTCACTCCAACTGGTGCAAGTTTCTCTCCCTGCTGCACCCTCACTGTCCAAATTTTGTTTGTCATCCTGATAAGGTATAAATTTCTTTTTAAAACTTATGATGTTGCCTGCTTAGGACTGCTTTCATCTATGCCCTCTGGTTTGTTCCTTGGCCATATGCAATTGCTTGTCTGAACTCTAACCTGCAGCATGCCTATTACACATGATCTAACAGATATTTTATGTGTTAACCTATTTGGAGGAATCCTCTGCCTCTCTAGGCTTTCTTTCTTTAAAATTGTCATCTATGCTTGTTACTGTAATTAGGGGTGCGCAAAACCGAATCGGTATCGTTAGCCGAACCGTTACCGCTACCGATTAGCATAACGGTATCGGTATAACGGTTATTGGTTCGGTAATGGTATTAATTTCCAATACCGATAAGATATCGGTACGGTAATGGTTTCTATATGTCTTTACCGTTACCGTACCGACAACCGATAAGGTATTTTTTTTATAATTTTTATATATTTTATTTTATTTATTATTAGTATATTAAGTCATTTAAAGTTTAATTTACAACTTTAATTTATAGGTTAAACTTCCATTATTATTATTATTATTGGAGGTTATATGTCAATATTCATACACTTTAATTATTGGTCTGGCCCATTTTATAATTGATTTTGCTTTCTCGAGTCATTGATCAGACTTTCTTATCTTTTCTTTTTCTGTTTCATTATTTTGTGTAATGTTAGCAGATTGTTAAGACTTTTTGATTACACTTATTTAGTTAATTTGTTTGGATGGTTTGTCTGTAACTTTAGTGATTGTTTATAGTAATGAAAAAATTCTTACCTATGACAACCATCCACTGAGAATTCGTGCATTACTTCGGTGTACCGGTTCCCGAACCGTTAACTACCAAACCGTTAAGAACCGATAACCGATAGCTTATTGCTACGGTATTGGTTTTATATAATTACATACCGTTAACTGATATACCGTTACCGATAAGCTCAAACTCGAACTATACCGTCCCATGAACACCCCTAACTGTAATTGCATAGGCCTCCTTTTGGCCCTGCTAACCCTTTTAAATGCAGCTTTTGTCTTGGATGACCATAAGAGGCCATACCAGTCCTGTTTTCAGCTACATGTTTTAATTTCTTTGAGAGGTTTATTAAACTACACTATGCAGTGTGTGTTTAAGTACTGCTGAGATGATAATTCTACCTAAACAGGACACTCCCCTGACCTGTGCCCTTTCCCTGTGCTTTTTCCCTTTAGAACCTATCCCTAATCTATATATTTGCTAAGTTTCCCGTCTGTAGTCCTCTATAACAGGGTGCATAGCTGCAATGCTGTGCAGGTAGGCCATCCAGGGGCCATCTCCTTACCCTTTTTCTCCCTATGTGTAACTGCATCATGTTTACACTTGATTTTGAACATTGCCTGATAATGTCATCTATGTGAAACTGGTCGATTTCAACAGCATATTTAACTCCTATCAGTGCATGACATGTTTTACACTTAAAAATGCATTGAAAGCATGACTATTTTACGTTAAATCTGAAATTTCAATTGAGCAGGGGCTATTTGCGTCATAGTTGTTTAAATTGACTGTTTTCTGAAAATTAAGTTCGCCCCTCTTTGCATAAACAGCCCATGCCCAAAACTATTTTCAAAAAGGGTCTCTACGTGCATTAAACTGATTTTCAACTACTCAAATGCTCATATACACTAATCTAATAGTGTATAGGGGTGTATAAAGTATTTGGGGCCACTTGTACACTTTATATGTATTTTTCCTAAAGCTAAAACTATCATTTAGTCATATATTTGCATGCTTATACATATACGTATATATTTTATGTGTGACAGCCCCCCTTTGTTTGCATTTGCGTGCTTCTGTCACACCCATTTCTCGAAAACAGCTGCTTTCGCCTATATATTTCCAAAAAGTAACCCCTAAACAAAAAGGCCATTAAGGTTAGGGATCGACAATTAATGACGAGTCACACCGACCCTAAATGGCCAACATTCCGTTTTAAAAATAACACCCATTTTGTTTTTGGTACAAATCTGAAATTTGTTTGCAACTGCCTATTTATGCAAAATTGTTTTAAATGCTAGAATTACACAAATAGGCTGAAATTGAACACTCTTGCATATTGAATCATATTTAGGATTAGGTGTTTGTATTAGAGGCCACAAAATGTGACTAGACTTAAATATAGGCCGTATGTGAAACATATTTGCATATGTATGATTTAAATTGCATAGACATATTGTTTTCTTGAATTAAATGCTAAAATGACCTCCCAAGTTAGTATCGTATGATAATATTCACCACTTTTATCCTAAAATATAGACTCGGACGGGAACCACCTTTCATGGGACTCGGGAGAGTGCCTAACACCTTCTCCCCTGAGTCATTTGGACTTCTTACCCTTTTGAATCTCTGAAACAGACTAGTATGACTATAAACCTGACTTTAGACACTTAGGTGGCCTAATACACCTTAGAAAACTATATTAGGTGGCGACTCCAACACTCAAACTCAAATGAGTTACCCAGTCAAATCCGAAACCCGACTCGCCTCGAGTCGAGTCCAAAATCGGGTATGACAGAATGGCGACTCCGCTGGGGATACTCAAAGTCCTAACCACAACGAGTCTTTACTTTTGGGATTTATTTGATTATTATCTTTCTATTAATATTATTATTATTTTATTAACTTGGTTTCCTTTTTGTTTTTCTTTTTTCCTTTATTTATTTATTTGTATTAAATTTGATGTAACATTTGGCATATTTTACTCATACTCTCCCACTCCTGGAAAACGATACTTTGAACACACACGGGCGATTACGTGGATTCCACGGTCGCTTCACCACCAAAACACCTCTTAGGAGGGACATTTAGGACTATAGTTGGTTTGTGGTACAACCAACAATTTCAAATGATCCCACTCCTTGGCCGTCTGCCTTGAGGAACCGTGTCTAGAATTACACCACTCTTTGAATGTAATGAGCATGCATCATGCCGTAGGAAGGGACGTTTGGACATGCTTATGTGCTTTTGAGAGAAAAGAAAGAAAAGGGAAAAAAAGAGTGAAAAAAAAGTGAGACGAGAATAAAAACACATTTTGATTTGCCTAATTATTCTCAAAGGGGAGGGGATTTTAATCCTCTATTTTTCTTTTTGTATAGGTCACAATGAGTCAAAAATTTTACCGTTTTGGAATGACTATGGGCGCACCTCCTTTGTTAACTAGTTGGTGGAGTAACTTGTCACTAGGTGAGCAAACCAAAGTACGTCAACACTTGGGTCATTTGGTTTCACTATTAGAAATGGAACCGTGTAGGGAAATGATTGAAGCATCATTGTCATTTTGAGATGAAGAATTGAATGTGTTTAGATTCGGGGATGTCGAATTAACACCTTTGTTGGAAGAAATAGGGGGGTTCGTGTCACACTCGGGATTAGAAAAACATCGTTGGCAAGGGGGCCGTATACTAGCACCTAGCATCCCCACAGCTGAAGAGTTCCGTAAAAAGTTAGGGATGGTGGCGAATGTGAATGTAGAATTTTTGCGACAAAAGAAGATACCATTTTCCTACTTCTACACTCGGCTTGGGTATTTGAGTGCGTTCGACAACCATAAGAAAGAGTTTGAGTCCTACAGTGATTGGAGGAGAGTTAGACCGCTCACATTTGCTATTTGTTTCTTAGGAGTGATGGTGTTCCCTAAAAGTTTGAGTCACGACATATGTTCAAGGCTTGTCATGGTCGCTGATGCGGTATTCAATGGAATTGATGGCTACCGTTATACCATAGTTCCCATGATAGTAGCAGATATTTACCGGGCTTTGGATTGTTGCAAGAGAGGAGCAAAATATTTCCATAGTTGCAATTTTCTACTACAAGCATGGTTCAAAGAGCATTTGAGAAAAGTGAAGGGAGTACAAGAACTGTCTAAACCCACTGGTTCCAACTACTTGATTGGAGAGCAGTATGGGATTCCAAAATTCAAGCAACCTAGCAGCACGGAGAAATGGGTAAAATTGTTTGAAAACATAACGGAGGACTCAATTCAGTAGATGTTCACTTGGTTTCCTTCATCAGATTTCATCATTAGCTCTGAGAAGGCATCCTTTCTGATACTTATGGGATTAAGAGGTCTCCAACCTTACCAGCCATTGAGAGTGATGAGGCAAGCAGGGAGGAAACAAACCATACCATTGATACCAGACACGAAAGACTATCAGTTTGATTACACCGGAGATGTTGTTCCAAGGGTCAAGAGCATTAGAAAATCCTGAGTAGGAAGACAATTCATGGGAGAGACATCACTAGCGTCAGATAGATACAACGCTGGATGCGAACCAAACTACAAAAGCTGGTTACGCTCTAGTATAAGTGGGAATGTGGTAGTGGGGCCAAGTCGAGGGAATGACATCAGAGATCATGAGGCGGAAGCTCAAATTCGATACTGAGAATTCATGTTGAAAGCTGTCAAAATGGATAAGGAGAACAAAGAAGAGATCGAAGTATGGAAGAAACGCACATTAGAGCTAGAGGAAAAGATAGAGGCGTTGGAGACAAAACTTGAACAGTGGAACTCGGAATGTGCCGAGATAGATATTTTGCACTTGGTAGCAGCTAAGGGATACTTAACCAAGGCTATGGAAGAAGTCAAAGAGATCACACGAGAAGCAAAGAGAGCCAGGCTGGAGAAGGAGCGTGCTGCCTAGTCAAAGTGTCATTTCCCTTTTTTCTTTTGCATTTTGCTTTTTCGAAAAATTATCATGTACTGATTTTGGGAAATTTATGAGAATAATTGACAATAAAATGTGTATTTATTTTCTTAGCATAACGACAAACTTAGGAAGGCTATACGTCCTTGGTGCGTAATAGCCCATTAGTAAGCCAACGTCCAAATGTCGAGAGGGTTTTTAACCCAAAAATGACAAACTGCATCGCTGCATTGATTCAAAGAAACGTTTGCACGAAATATTGATCGTCTGTTTAAACATGATCAAAACTATAAGAATATTTTGGCCTTTACCTTTTCTTGTTTTATTTTTAGACTATGGCTGCAAGAGGTATGCTCCAATTTGAGATTGTTTCCCGACCTCCTCACTTGATCAGACTCTGGTGGGAAGACTTGGCTGTTGTCAGCAAGGCTCACGTTCAAAAGGTGTTGGGGGAATTGGTGGCTCTCAAGGCCTACACTGCCATGCCTGGTTTGGTAGAAGCTGCTACACACTTCTGGGACTACAAAAGGGCAGTTTTTCATTTCAATGGTTGGGAGTTGGCGCCGATGTTGGAAGAATTTGGAGGACTAGCAGGGTTGGAGCCTGGACCTGAGACGAAGATTTATCCCCGAGACGTAGACCCTAAGGAGTTCATTGAACTGTTGGGAGCCCCTTATGATCCATATGTCGAGGGAGTGCATGATGGGAAGGTCACGTTGGAGTACTTGCATTCTAGATTTGGAGATCCAACACTTAGGCATGATTGGACTAGAGCATGGGAAATTCAAGACTGGGAGTGGACTGAATCCAATGCTTTCATCGTCGCTTTTCTGGGAAGCATGGTTTTCCCTGAGAAGGGAAGAAAGATTAACATAAGGTTAAGAAGAGTAGTAGAGGGGTTACGCAGAGGTGCTTTCAAGCATCAAGTAAGCTTGGTTCCAATGATTCTGGGGGAAGTTTACCGGGCACTAACCAAATGTAGAAGAGGAGGAGATTTCTTCGAGGGGTGCAACCTGTTGCTACAAATATGGTTGATAGAGCATTTGCATAGCGTCCCTATCAGTCCAGTAGCACCAAAACCATCTTGGAAAGGAGGGATCCGCTCACATAGCACCCGTATGGCTGGAACAGAGGCATGGGAAGACTCAGCAAACATGGAAGGATGGTACACCAAGTTTGAACAGTTACAAGAGGTGCAATGGGTAACTGAGAACTGTGCCGGCTTCGTTGTTTCCATACAAGGTCAAGACATCACTCTCGTGACATTGATTGGATTCCGAGGAACTCATCACTATGTTCCTATAAGGATCCTCCAACAAGTGGGAATGACACAACAAACTCTGCAATTGACTGAGGGAAGAAGTTTCAACGTTGACATAAAGGACATTGAACACCCGATGGTTGGCACCATATTGACTATGTGGGAGAAGAGGTTCACTATGCAATTTTGTCGTGGTCGAGACAGTAGGGTGAACCCCGCAGCTACTCAAGCTTATCCTCAATGGCTCAGCGAAGATAAGGCAAGATTCCGATCCAAGACTTCACTGAAAAGGAAAACCAAAGCTTCGAGTGCTGCTGAAAAATACAAGAAGCTGAGACACGAGTTTGATCAAGGAAAGAAGGAGTTAAGGGTGACACAAGAAAGGGAAATGAGGAGACAATACAAGGATAAGATCAAAGGGGATGAACTCAAATATTGGACCGGCAAGGTCATGGTTGCAAGGCAGGCTGCTGGGAATTTGCAAGATCTACTCGAGGGATGGGGAGTGTATTTTAAGTCAGTACCATTAGAAGAGAAGGAAGCAAAGGGAATAGAAATTTGCGAGTTCTTCACAAAAGCTCTAGGTGACATGGAAGCTGGGAAGGACCTGATGGAGACATTTGCTGATCCTCCACTCATGAGCTTGGTTCACAAGCCTAAAGAAGAGGTCAAAGAGAAGAAGGAAAAAGAGGACGCTGGAATCGATGCTTGATCTGAAGCCTCTTTGCTTGGCACGTGGTCTGGTCGTATTGAGTAGAGTCGTCTTGTCCCTTTTGTCGTTGTTTTCATTTTAATCGAGTCGTTGCCTTAAATTGGTGGTTGTAATAAAGCTAAGCAAATTAAATAAAATTTCGTTATTTTTGGGTTGTTAGACTGGTGATGATTATGCTTATGCAAATGAAATGATGTGTTTGGTGCAAACGTTACTTCGAATCTTCGATAGGCCTACCTCTGGCACAAAAGAGGTCCCATGCATGATAGGACGTGATTTTATTTAAACTAACGTATACTCACAGTTTCTTTCTTTATTTTTGATGTATCAGTCCCCAAGTCCCTGATAGTTTTGGTTTGTGCATTCTGGTCGCGCCACAATACCAGTTGAGATCCAGAGGGTCAATCCCAACACCTCCCCCTTTACCTACAAGGACAAGGATGAGACGAAATATCATGGTTGAGTTTGACAAAGTTAGCAATGGAACTCCTGAGAAGCAAGGTGTGGTTGCTTACGAAGACTATGCCAAGTTGGAACAGAGGCTATTCGAGTTGGAGAATAGAATCCCTCTTGCCCGCACTGATGAGATCATTGAACTAAATAAGACTACCCGCCCTCACGGCAAAGATCCACTATACCCCGAGAAAGACCTTCCCTATCCTACCTACACTGCACCACCAAAAGCACCGCGAAATAACCTACCTTCTTTCACCGTTGAAACAAAAACCGTCGCATCACCTACTAAAGATCATGAAATGTATGCATGGACCAAGGAAGACCCAGACAACACCAAGGAGCAAGTCCAATGGCTGGTAGAGAAGTTCAAGCAACTCCAAGACACCAAGGGAACCCGAGGGCTAGCTTATGAGGACCTCTGCTTGTATCCTGACTTGAAGCTGCCCGAAGATTATAAGACACCTAAGTTCAACACGTTCGACGACAGTGGAGACCCAATGGCTCATTCAAGATCTTACTGTGACAAGTTGATTGGAGTTGGACGTGACGAAAAGATCCGCATGCAGCTGTTCAACTGCAGTCTGACCGGAGACGTGCTGGTGTGGTATTCTAAGCAACAAACAAAGAAGTGGACGAGTTGGGAAGCAATGGCTGGAGACTTTGTCGACAGTTTTAGGCACAACACTGATGTTATGCCCGATCGGTTCTACTTAGAGAAAATGAAGAAGAAGCCCACTGAGACTTTTAGAGAATTTGCAACTACATGGAGAGCTGAAGCCGCCAAGGTCCAACCTCCCATAGAAGACGCTGAGATAGTGGCAACCTTCATCCGCATACAAGAAGATGTCTACTTTGACAAGATGCTGAATCTGCAAGATAAGAAGTTTGGTGATTTGATCAAAATTGGGGATATGGTCGAAGATGGACTGAAGACTGGAAGGATTGTTGGCTTGGCCGCACTACAAGCCGCTAACAAAGCCCTACAAGCTGGCAGCACTACCACATCAAGAAAGAAGAAGGACGATGTCTCCTTCGTGGCCACATCACTTGACCACTCCCTTACCCATAACCACTACTACCAAACACCTCCTCCATCCTACCCATACATACCACCCACATCCATCTACCCAGTCTACAACACTCAGCCCATGTATCAAAACCCACCACCACAAAGACCGACATACCCACAAAGTCCCAATTACCTAAACACCAGTACCTATTCACCAAGGCCTCAAGCCAATAACAACCCAAGACCCAAAAGAAACTACACCCCACTGGCTGAATCTCACACTCAGTTTTTTGAGAGACTCAAAGCAGCCAGCCATATACAACCCGTACCATCCAAAATGCCTGATAGGATGACACCCTATAACCTGTGCCTATCACTCTGGAGGACCTGGTCACGATACTGAAAAGTGCTATGCCTTGAGGGAAAAGATACAAGACTTGATCGACCAAAAGGTGATACACGTGAAGACTCCGAACGTGCACAACAATCCCCTGCCTAATCATGGAGACAATAGGGTGAACCTGATCGAGTTGGATGAGGAATGCAAATTGGAAAGGACCATTGTTGAAGCAAAGGAAAGTGTACCAGCAACCGCTTCAGTTGCTCAAGTCGCTACAGGACCGGAGCCCATCGAGGTGGAAGTGGCTCCCAAATTCTATGTCCATGTGGTTCCCCCATACAGCGATAGGGCGGTAGCATGGGATTATGAAATGGAGAAGAAAAACAAGTCCACAGTTGAGACTGTCGCTGCACAAGGGATGACTAGAAGTGGAAGGATTTACACTCCCGAGCATCTTGATCAAGATAGACGAGGCATCAGCGATGAGGAGTCCGAAGGGCTGTGGAAGAAGGTACAAGCAAAGGAATACTCTGTGGTCGAACACTTGGGCAAAACTCCAGCACAAAACTCCGTTTTGGCTCTACTCCTCAAATCAGAGAGTCACCAAAATGCTTTGATGAAAGTGTTGGACGAAGCACACGTTCCGGTGGACACCTCAGTTGAGAACCTGGCTAGCATAGTTGGACAAGTCATGGAGGCCAGCCGAATTGCTTTTCACGAAGACGAGCTACCACCTGAGGGATTGAGTCACAACAAAGCTTTGCACGTCACTATCAAATGCAAAGATTGGTTCATAGGAAGAGTCTTGATCGACGGAGGTTCTGGTCTGAACATATGCCCATTCATCACTCTAAAAAGAATGGGAACTGACCTAAGCAAGATAAGGGAGAGCAACATGAAGGTGAAGGCGTTCGACAGATCACAGAGGAGCACCGTTGGAGAAATCGACTAAACTATCATGGTCGGTCCTGTGGAGTTCACTGCTGAGTTCATGTCATGGACATCTCTGCTTCCTATAACCTGTTATTGGGAAGACCTTGGATCAATATGGCTGGTGCGGTGCCTTCTACATTGCACCAAACAGTGAAGTTCGAGTGGGACCACAAAGAGGTGGTAGTGTTCGGTGAAGGGAACAACTCCATCTACAATGAGCAAATCATACCAGCAATCGAAGGGAATGCTCCTGATGGGCAGACCTTCTATACTGTAGAACTCATGGGAGCAGTGCAAGGTATTCGAGGAGGACGTCGCAAGAATTACTATCTGAGTTGGAATCCCACAGACACAATCCAAGGAGGTTATACTGCAAACTTCGCTCCCAAGTTGGTCAACACACCGCCTGGGATTGAAGAGAGAAAGAAAAACTTCTACAGTGCCTACTGGGATAGCCGGGGAAAAGGCTATGAAGGGAGAAATTTGGTCTGGGAGCCGGTCATGTCTGATTGGGGTGTGCCTTCACGCGTAGTTTCGCGAGACTTTGCCAGCTAAGACCGAGAAACGACCAATGTACTCACCTAATGCCCATCCCAATTGGAAGCGCATCTCTGAAGAAACAAAGGGAAAGCAAGTGTGGATACCCAAGGCACCCAAACCTATGGAGGTAATGATCGAAGAGCCATATGTACTCCCACAACCTGCAAAATGGCCCGGAGACTGGGTCCTAAGCATCATGATTAAGCAAGGCTATGAACCTGGTAAAGGTTTGGGCAAGAATTTGGATAGCATGGTTAAGCTGATCAGAGTTGTGATGAGGCCCGACAATGAGAAGGCCGGCATATAGTACATTGTGACCTACAAAAAGAGCATGGAAGAAGCATTACTGGACTTCAAGTTCTATAAAAAAAAGCACCAAAACTCTCTTGCATATCTTCGTCTCGTCTGGATACTTGGATGGCCGAAAAGGGGAGGTGTCCGCAGCACAAGGGGTGGAGCCGAAGATAGCTGATGCTGAAGAGGATCTGCTGGCAGGAGTGCAAAATCTATTCATATCTGATGAAGACTGTTGTGTGATCCTGGAAGAACATGTTGAACCTCCTGGACTGACAAAGGCTGGATCTGGAGTGGCATTGAACAACTGGATCAGCAAGCAGGCCCAGCTTACCGTGGACCTTGGTAGAGCTAAGGGTATAAAATTTATTTTTATGTTTTCTAAAATAAAACCCGACTTTGGGTCGTGGAATTTGCATTTTTTTCTTCTTTGTTGCACATTTCTCCCTACAAACTTTGTTTGCAAGGATTCATAAATAAAATATCGCACTATTTTCCGTTTAACTTTTGCTTTAATCTTTTAATTTCGCAATATTTTATTTTTTCAGCATTCAAAATAATAATCCAATTGAGTCCACAATCGTAATGTGTAATGAAACAATGGAGCTTGAGGAAACTGGAGTTGATTATGACGATTTGATGAAACCACACAAGAAGAAATTGAGAGATTTGAAAACAAGCCTAAGCCAAACTTAGAGGAAACTGAGGTGATAAATCTAGGAGATGAGGAAATTGTGAAGGAGACAAGGATCAGTGTGCATCTCACAGCCGAAGATAAAAAGCGATATACTGATTTTCTTAAAGAATATGAGGACGTATTTTCCTGGTCGTACGATGACATGACTGGCATAAGCACGGATGTGGTAGCTCACAAACTACCTATCAATCCGGGCTTTCCGCCGGTCAAACAAAGGCCCGAACTTTCAAGTCATCGGTTTTGATGAAATTGGTGAGGAGGTAACCAAGCAGCTCAATGCAGGGATCTTGAAAACAGTTGAGTATCCAACTTGGCTGGCTAACATTGTCCCAGTGCCAAAAAAGATGGGAAACTCCGAGTTTGTGTGGATTACAGAGATCTGAATAGGGCAAGCCCGAAGGATGATTTTTCTCTGCCAAACATACACATTCTGATTGATAATTGCGCGAAACATGAGCTGCAATCCTTCGTGGACTGTTTCACCGGTTATCATCAAGTGCTCATGGTTGAGGAGGATGCCGAGAAGACAGCTTTCACTACATCTTGGGGGACTTATTGCTACAAGGTTATGCAATTTGGGTTGAAGAATGCTGGGGCAACTTACATGAGGGCAATGACAACTATGTTCCATGACTTGATGCACAAAGAGATTGAAGTCTATGTGGATGATGTGATCATCAAATCAAAGAAGAGTTCAGAGCACCTTGACAACTTGCGCAAGTTTTTCAATCGCTTGCGAAAGTATAATCTGAAGCTAAATCCAGCAAAGTGTGCTTTCGGTGTTCCAGCAGGGAAGCTTTTCGGTTTCATCGTCAGTAGAAGAGGTATCGAGTTAGATCCATCCAAGATCAAAGCCATCAAAGAATTGCCGCCACCAAAAAGAAAGAAAGAGGTTATGAGCTTCCTGGGAAGGCTCAATTACATCAGCCGGTTCAATTACATCAGCCAATCATCAAGTTACTGAAAAAAGATGCGGCAATCGAGTGGACAGAGGACTGCTAAAAAGCATCTGATCGAATAAAAGAGTACTTGTCTTGCCCGCCTGTGCTGGTTCCACCTAAGCCTGGGCGACCTTTGATCTTGTACCTATCCGTGGTAGATTTGGCCTTCGGTGGTGTATTGGGACAACATGATTCGATTGGAAGAAAGGAGCAAGCAATATACTACCTAAGCAAGAAGTTTACTCATTATGAGGCCAAGTACACATTGTTGGAATGCACGTGCTGTACGCTGACCTGGATAGCACAGAAGTTGAGACACTACTTGACATCTTACTCAACATTGTTGATATCAAGGATGGACCCTCTCAAGTACATCTTCCAAAAACCAATGCCTACTGGAAAGCTGGCTAAATGGGAAATGCTGCTCAGTGAATTTGATATCACTTTTGTCGCCCAAAAGGCGGTGAAAGCTCAAGCCTTGACTGATTATATGGCCGAGAATCCAGTGGGAGATGACTATGAACCTTTGCACACCTATTTCCCTGATGAGGAAGTTATGTTCGTAGGGGAAGATATCACCGAAGAGTATGATGGGTGGAGGCTATTCTTCGATGGAGCGGTAAATTTCAAAGGAGTCGGCATTGGAGCGGTATTAGTTTCCGAGACTGGACAACACTATCCTATCACGGCCAAACTAAGGTTTCCCTGCACCAACAACATGGCGAAATATGAAGCTTGCATCTTGGGTCTTAGGTTGGCAGTAGACATGAACATATAAGAGCTGTTAGCAATCGGGGATTCTGACTTACTGATTCACTAAGTCCGAGGAGAGTGGACAGCAAAGAACTCCAAGATACTGTTGTACCTGGAGTGTATAAAGGAGCTGAAGCAAAGGTTCACCAAGATAGAGTTCCAGCATGTACCCAGGTTACAAAATGAGTTCGCGGATGCTTTGGCTACCATATCTTCCATGATCAAACATCCAGACAAGAATTACATTGACTCAATACCCGTGACAGTGAGGAAGCAGCCAGCATACTGTTATCATGTAGAAGAAGAATCGGACGGATAACCTTGGGTCTACGATATCAAAAGGCTTCTCAAAGACAGCATTTACCCAAAGGATGCAACAAGTCTCCAAAAGAAGATACTGAGGAGGCTAGCAAATGGTTTCTTTATAAATGGAGAAGTTTTGTACAAGAGAACACCCGATCTAGGGTTGCTGAGATGCGTGGATGCAAAAGAAGCCGTTAAATTGTTAGAAGAAATACATTCTGGGACGTGCGGCCCGCATATGAACGGTTTTGTACTTGCAAAGAAGATTTTGAGAACCGGCTATTTCTGGATGACAATGGAGCATGATTGCATAAAACACGCAAAGAAATGTCATCAATGCCAAGTCTACAGAGACATGATTAGAGTACCTCCTAATAAATTGACCATCATGAAATCGCCTTGGCCTTTTGCCGCCTAGGGAATGGATGTCATAGGACCTATCGAGCCAGCCGCTTCCATGGACATCGTTTCATACTGGTAGCCATTGACTATTTTACCAAATGGGTAGAGGCTGCATCATAAAGTCAGTAACAAAGAAAGTGGTGTCTGACTTTGTCCGAGACAAGATGATCTGTCGGTTTGGCATTCCTGAGTCCATAATCACCGACAATAGGTCCAATCTCAATAGTGACCTAATGAAAGCAACCTCTGAGGTTTTCAAGATCAAGCATCGCAATTCCACTGCATACAGACCTCAAATGAATGGTGCGGTCGAGGCGGCCAATAAGAACATCAAGAGGATATTGCGCAAGATGACAGACAATTCAAAGCAACGGCACGAGAACCTACCTTATGCTCTGTTAGGGTACCGCACCACAATGAGAACATCGACAGGGGCTACTCCTTACTTGTTGGTGTATGGAACCGAGGCAGTGATACCCGCGGAGGTCGAGATACCGTCTTTGAGAATCATCCAAGAAACACAGTTGAAAGACGCCAAATGGATCTAAGGAAGAATGGAGCAATTGGCCCTCATTGACGGCAAGAGACTGAATGCGATATGTCATGGGCAATTATATCAGACGAGAATGGCTAAGGCATTTAGCAAGAGAGTTCGAGAAAGATTCTTCGAACCTGCGTAATTAGTACTAAAGAAGATATTTCCAAATCAAGAAGAAGCAAAAGGCAAGTTTGCACCAAATTGGCAAGGGCCGTACATGGTTCACCGAGTTCTGAATGGAGGAGCATTGATATTGGCAGAGATGGACGGAGAAGTTTGGCCAAAACCAATCAACTCAGATGCTGTCAAAAGATACTATGTATAAGAGCTTGTACTAATTAGTGATTTCCACATCCTGCAATACATTATGTAATCTGAACTACGTCACGACCTGATTCTCCAAGGGGGATATGTAGGCAACCTCCTCAAGGTTCGGTCGCATAAATACAAAAATTTCATTTTTCCTACAAGGCAAGCACTGGGGCAGAATTTTTGAGGAACTCTAAAAAATTCCTAGAGGACAAACACAGTTGACACTGGGGCAGAAATTTTTGAGGATCTCTCAAAAATTTCAAACACAAACTGAGGCAGAATTTTACGGTCGCCCTCAAAATTCACTTGATGGAGTTTGGGAACAACATGAAGAGCGACAACTTTGTCTTTACACAACGCGACTCGTGGCTCAATGGGATAAAATATGTCATTTCATTTCTTTCTTATAAAAGTTTTTCAAAATGTTTACGTTATTTACTATTTCATGCATACCCCTATCAGCTCGGCCGAGATCCTGGCACTCCTGGATAGTGAGCGCGAAGCAAGCCAAGAATGCACAAACCAAACCACCCCGCACAACTCACCAATCTTTCTTTGGATGCAGGCACAAAAAAAGATACCTAACTCAGCAACACACGACAGATGTGTTTTAACAAAGGCTTGTCATTTAAATTAGCTAAGGGTACACAGCCCGAAGCGTCGGTTGAGGGTACACAGCCCGATATCAATTTGTCATTTAAATTAGTTGAGGGTACACAGCCCGAGGCGTCGGTTGAGGATACACATCCAAATATCAATTTGTCGTTTAAATTAGCTGAGGGTACACATCCCGAAGCGTCGATTGAGGGTACACAGCCCTATATCATTGTATCATTTAAATTAGCTAAAGGTACACAGCCCGAAGCGTCGGTTGAGGGTACACAGCCCGATATCGATATATCATTTAAATTACCCGAGGGTACACAGCCCGAAGCGTCGGTTTAGGGTACACAGCCCGATATCGATTTGTCATTTAAATTAGTTAAGGGTATACAGCCCGAAGCGTCGGTTGAGGGTATACAGCCTGATATCGATTTGCATTTACATTAGTTGAGGGTACACAGCCCGAGGCGTCGGTTGAGGGTACACATCCCGAAATCAAATTGTCATTTAAATTAGCCGAGGGTACACAGCCCGAAGCATCGGTTGAGGGTACACAGCCCGATATCGATTTGTCATTTAAATTAGCTGAGGGTACACAGCCCGAAGCGTCGGTTGAGGGTACACAGCCCGATATCGATGTATCATTTAAATTAGCTAAGGGTACACAGCCTGAAGCGTCGGTTGAGGGTACACAGCCCGATATCGATTTATTATTTAAATTAGCCGAGGGTACACAGCCCGAAGCGTCGGTTGAGGGTACACAGCCCGATATCGATTTGTCATTTAAATTAGCTAAGGGTACACAGCCCGAAGTGTCGGTTGAGGGTATACAGCCTGATATCGATTTGCATTTACATTAGCTGGGGGTACACAGCCCGAAATCAATTTGTCATTTAAATTAGCCGAGGGTACACAACCTGAAGCGTCGGTTGAGGGTACACAGCCCGATATCGATTTGTCATTTAAATTAGCCGAGGGTACACAGCCCGAAGCGTCGGTTGAGGGTACACAGCCCGATATCGATTTGTCATTTAAATTAGCTGAGGGTACACAGCCCGAAGCGTCGGTTGAGGGTACACAGCCCGATATCGATTTGTCATTTAAATTAGCTGAGGGTACACAGCCCGAAGCGTCGGTTGAGGGTATACAGCCCGATATCGATTTGCATTTGCATTAGCTGAGGGTACACAGCCTGAAGCGTCGGTTGAGGGTACACAGCCCGATATCAATTTATCATTTAAATTAGCCGAGGGTACACAGCCCGAAGCGTCGGTTGAAGGTACACAGCCCGATATCGATTTTTCGTTTAAATTAGCTGAGGGTACACAGCCCGAAGCGTCGGTTGAGGGTATACAGCCCGATATCGATTTGCATTTACATTAGCTGAGGGTACAAAGCCGAAGCGTCGGTTGAGGGTACACAGCCCGATATCCATTTATCATTTGAATTAGCTGAGGGTACACATCCCGAAGCGTCGGTTGAGGGTACACAGCCTGATATCGATTTGCATTTACATTAGCTTAGGGTACACAGCCGAAGCGTCGGTTGAGGGTACACAGCCCGATACCAATTTGTCATTTATTTAGCTGAGGGTACACAGCCCGAAGCGTCGGTTGAGGGTACACAGCTCCGATATTGATTTGCATTTACATTTGCCGAGGCTATACAGCCCGAAGTGTCGGTTGAGGGTACACAGCCCGATACCGATTTGTCATTTTAATTCCTTGCGGAGGGTACACAGCCCGATGCATCGACTGAGGGTACACAGCCCGACGTCGAATCTAACACTTGACAGAAAAGGACACACGATCATGGCATAGCAGACACAACTATATACGGCAAGAATCCTGGAAAGACAATCCATCCCGGCGGGAAGGTACGTTTTATATATACATCATGTTGCAGGCTCATCTTTATTGCAGGATATGCACTCCGGGCAAAGCAAACATTACAACCTGACGCCCTGGCAACTCTCCTAAGTCTCAAACACTCCTTTAGAGTCATGACAAAATTGGCCGTACTGTCAACGTCTTTGCCCGAAGACTCCTTCATCATCCCCGGGCAAAGAGGGGCAGTTGTTGACGCCCAATTTTGTCCCTCCCACTTTCAAGCAATAGTTTCAAATTTTACACACCATTGTACATTTATTCTTGCCCCGTCTGTTCTTTCAAATTATCTTCTCATAATAGCCTGACAATCAAGGCCATTTTGAAAAGCATCATCTCAAACCATAGCCATTTTTACCCGACGTACGCTTCTATTTTAAATTTCTGCAATTACCTCTATTTTTGATTATATTACCCAATTCATTTTAAATTCTAAAATGCATTTTTATACACTTCCCTAGCCATTTTATTGTTTTAAAATTAATTCCCTAATTCTACGGTTTTATACCTATTTTATACCATTTATATACCTATTTTATATTAAATTATGCTAATTATACACTACTTATATACTATATATATATACATATACACATATACATATACACGTATAAGCACACGCACCCACACACATCAGCTTTAATTTTAACACCTCAGCGTCGACGTGGCCTCATCCTGGCCCTTTGTTTCTTTGATCTAACGGTCGAAGATCAAACTTCCTATTTTGCCTACACAACCCCTAAACTTCCCCCCAACCCTTTTCATTTACCTCACCCGACCCCGATAATTACTTTCTCTCTCTCTCTCTCTCTTCAGCGAAATGAAGCTCCACCACTGTCATGGCTTTTTCTGGTCAATTTGGCCAGTGAAAATTGGGGAAAATGGTGTCACGGAACTCCCCTCGTCATCCGCTACGAAAACTATATACTTTTGATAATATTTGGACAAGGGCAAATCTTGACCCTTGTTAACTGAGTCACCACCGCTGGGAAACGCCTCCGATGGGGTTCAGGTTATGTTAAATGGTGTTATCGCCTAAAAATGGTAAGAAACCTCCATGTGAACTAAATTTGTGATGGGTCAACTTGACCCGACTCCGACGTGAACGGGTAATCCATTTTTTCTTTTTGTTTGCTTCAGTCTACGCGATGTCTGCGTGTTAATAGGTTTAGCTGACTAGTAATTGTATGTTAAGATAGTATGATTGTTAATCTTTGATTTAGTTCATTAATTCGACTAGGCATTACTCTGAATTTTGTACGTTTAAGAGTAGTCTCTGTTAGTGTTAAAATCTATGAGTGGTTTCTGAGTTAATCACTACTAGCCATGTTTACAATGCTTTGCTCAATCGAGATACATGCTTTTGTGTTTACATGGGTAAAACTGAAATGTTAGGCTACTATGAGCATGATTGTGGGGGGTCTTGATTGATTTCAATTTAAATTATTGATTGATATTTGGTTCTGGCATGATTAGGAGAATTTTGAATTGATTTAATGGGGATTCTTGATTGATGACTGGGTTTGGGATCAATTCTGAGGATAATGTAATTTTAACTGAGATTTATTAAGTTAATTTGCTGGTTCCCAAACGTAAAATTAGCCTAAACATATCGCCAAGACATGGTTGTGAACCTAGACTTTGTTTTGGGTTTAAGGGGAAGGGATCCTAGTTTGCCTAGGATTTATTTTACGTTAATCTGTGGGGTTTGATTAGTCTATATATGGAAGGGGGATTGGACTGATTTCCTTAACTAGGGGAAGTAATATTCCCTTGCCTTCTTTAATTCTTTTACCCGTTAGAACTAAGGCTCCCTCACACCTATATAAACACTGGTTCTCTCATTCATTAGGACACAGTTTTTACACACATTAACATACTGAACAAAAGAGCATTACTGCAAGCTTTTCTCTTTCTCTTTTCTGGGCAAAATCTTGTCTTCTTCACAGAAGAACAGAGAGTCTTTCACTCCAACTGGTGCAAGTTTCTCTCCCTGTTGCACCCTCACTGTCTAAATTTTGTTTGTCATTCCTGATAAGATATAAATTTCTTTTTAAAACTTATGATGTTGCCTGCTTAGCACTGCTTTCATCTATGCCCTCTGGTTTGTTCCTTGGCCATATGCAATTGCTTGTCTGAACTCTAACCTGCAGCATGCCTATTACACATGATCTAACAGATATTTTGTGTGTTTGTAACCTATTTGGAGGAATCCTCTGCCTCTCCAGGCTTTCTTTCTTTAAAACTTGTCATTTATGCTTGTTACTGTAATTGCATAGGCCTCCTCTTGGCCCTGCTAACCCTTTTAAATGCAGCTTTTGTCTTGGATGACCATAAGAGGTCATACCAGTCCTGTTTTCAGCTACAGGTTTTGATTTCTTTGAGAGGTTTATTAAAGTACACTATGCAGTGTGTGTTTAAGTACTGCTGAGATGATAATTCTACCTAAACAGGACACCCCCTGACCTGTGCCCTTTCCCTGTGCTTTTTCCCTTTAGAAACTGTCCCTAATCTGTATATTTGCTAAGTTTCCCATCCGTAATCCTCTAAAACAGGGTGCACAGCTGCAATGCTGTGCAGGTAGGCCATCCAGGGGCCATCTCCTTACTCGTTTTCTCCCTATGTGTAACTGCATCATGTTTACACTTGATTTGAACATTGCCTGATAATGTCATCTATGTGAAACTGGTCAATTTCAACAACATATTTAACTCCTATCAGTGCATGACATGTTTTACACTTAAAAATGCATTGAAAGCATGACTATTTTACGTTAAATCTGAAATTTCAATTGAGCAGGGGCTATTTGCATCATAGTTGTTTAAATTGGACTGTTTTATGAAAATTAAGTTCGCCCCTCTTTGCATAAACAGCCCACACCCAAAACCATTTTTAAAAAGGGCCTCTACTTGCATTAAACTGATTTTCAACTACTCAAATGCTCCTATAAAGTATTTGGGGTCACTTGTACACTTTCTATGTATTTTTCCTAAAGCTAAAACTATCATTTAGTCATATATTTGCATGCTTATACATATACGTATATACTTTATGTGTGACAGCCCCCCTTTGTTTGCATTTGCGTGCTTCTGTGACACCTATTTTTCAAAAACAGCCGCTTTCACCTATATATTTTCAAAAACTAACCCCTAAACAAAGAGGCCATTAAGGTTAGGGCTTGATAATTAATGGCGAGTCACACCGACCCTTAATGGCCAACATTCTATTTTAAAAATAACACCCATTTGGTTTTTGGTACAAATCTGAAATTTGTTTGTAAAACTGCCTATTTATGCAAAATTATTTTAAATGCTAGAATTACACAAATAGGCTGAAATTGAACACTCTTGCATGTTTGAATCATACTTACGATTAGGCGTTTGTATTAGAGGTCACAAAATGCGACTAGGCTTAAATATAGGTCGTATGTGAAACCTATTTGCATATGTATGATTTAAATTGCATAGACATATTGTTTCCTTGAATTAAATGCTAAAATGACCTCCCAAGTTAGTATTGTATGATAATATTCACCACTTTTATCCCAAAATATAGACTCGGACGGGAACCACCTTTCGTGGGACTCGGAGGAGTGCCTAACACCTTCTCCCCTGAGTCATTTGGACTTCTTACCCTTTCGAATCTCTGAAACAGACTAGTATGACTATAAATCTGACTTTAGAAACTTAGGTGGCCTAATACACCTTAGAAAACTATATTAGGTGGCGACTCCAACACTCAAACTCAAACGAGTTACCTAGTCAAATCCGAAACCCAACTCGCCTCGAGTTGAGTCCAAAATCGGGTATGACAACCCCAAATCTAATTATGATAAAATACTTAGTTTATAGGCCTTGGGCCTGTTACAAGAGGCAGTGATGCAAAATTAACCTAACTAGGAAATTAATACTCTTAAGGCGGCTGGGTATGTGCCTTTCGGCTCTAGACCCATGCCTGATGAGTGGCTGTGGCTATGAAGCAGGCGTATATCCTCAGCGTCTGTTGGCTTGTTGATATATTTTGGCCTTCTCCCCGTGAACTTATTTTTTCATAAATGTAGGTGGCATATTTTTACTCAAACAGACATCCAAACGGCTCGGGCATATCCGTTTTCTTGCTCGTTAGCGCTTGACTAATAAGATAGAAAGAGCCTTTCTCGCTTGTTTAGTAAAGTCAAGCTTTGGTGGTAGGGTTGGGGCTTGCGGGCTCAGGGACTGCAGTCAGCTGCTTCCCCTGTAGTCGTCAGCTCGTTCTTGACAGATCCGATCGGGTGTTCTTAATCTGGAGTAAAAGGATTCGAACCTTTGGATGCCGGTACCAAAAACCTAAATGGATTGGCTCTATAGTCTGTTCAAGTCGAGGGAAAACGAGGGTTTACCGGTTGTGTTTAAAACATCCATTATTTGTGGTAATATCTTCATTTTGTATATACTTACGGGGTCAATATGCAATTTACTTGAAACTAACAAATTGTATAGCTCTCGCCTCTTAGAGGAACCATGCCAGCTCTCATAGCCACTGAAAAGCTCCAATTTTTAGCTTTATCAATTCTTATTCTAGGTAAGTAAAAAGGTTTCCCTTATATTCTTTCAAATTTTCTATTTCACTGTGTTTTAATTAAAGTTTGCCAATAGAATAAAGAAAAAGTGAAAAAGACTCAAGTTTTATCTGTTATATGCAGAAAAGATCCATTTTTGCTTAGTGGGGTTTACAAAATGAGGTTGAATTGTTGCAAATTATTCCATTCTTCAGCCCCTTTAACTCATATTCCTCTCCCATCTCCAGGTATGTTCAATTCTCCTTTTTTCCTTTTTTGTTAAATATTAAAGATGGGGTTTTTTGGGGGTTAATTTCACCGGTGGTCATTGAACTATTATTTCATTACCACAAAGTCACTTTTGTTTCATTTGTTACCCTAAAGTCACCCAACTTTGCTCCGGTCTACAACAAAGTCACTCAAGCCGGATTTTATTAAAAACTTGCCGGAAAAATGATGTGGCATCATTAATTAAAAATAATTTTCTTAATTAATTTTTCATCTATTAATCTAATTTCTTAACACATTATTCTTCTTCTACCAAACCCAAACCCATTTCACTACTTCTTTTTTGCCACATTATACCAGTAATTTCACTACTTTTTTGCCACATTATACCAGGGAGCCACATTAGAAATATATTTTAACTAACTCAAAATTAACAAGACAATCTAATTTAACAGGACATTTCAAAGAAGTAATCTTCGGTTAGGTTCCGACTGAGACCTACTGAATTGTTATTGTTATTGTATTATCGTCAGACACGTCATTTTTTAAGGCTTTATATCTGTATGCCAATTATTTTTTAATGTAGTAATCAAAAGCAAGGACAGACCTATAAATTAGAGTGTCATATCTTACATGAAGATATACAAATAACTATTTTATTAGTGAAAATTTTGAAATTTGATAAATATTATCTACCATATAATCGTTGGGGTATCGAGCAAAAATCGAAAAAAAAAAAAGAAAAACCAAAAATAAAAATTCAACTTTATTTGGTATCATCTTGTTTGGATGGTTGTTATCATACTGTTACTGTACTGTTACTATAAAATAATGTTTGTGTTAATTGTTACTTTAAAATTTTATTGTATCGTATCATATCGTTAGTCTGTCGTTACATAACGATGAAAAGCCCATTTTATGTAACGATCGATTTTGTGTGATCGCGTCGTTACCGTGTCTTTTTTCTCTCTTCTTCCCCTTAATATATTACCATTTATCTTATCTTTTTTATAGTAACTCTATCTCGTATCTTATTATTTTCTTGGCAATATTGTAAATTCATTCTTCATTTACTAGTATGTTATAGCATGAAACGACTGCAAACAATATAATCTATCAAAATGTTGAACTCAATAAAACATAAAGTACAATACAATAGATATATTATGAAACCATATACATAACAACAGTCCAAACGAGTTGTTATTTTGGTTTTAAAATTTTAAAAAATTGCATAACTAGTTTGATTTCATAAATGAAAAACCGAACCAAACCGATCTAAGCTTGTTCATTTTTATTCATTTTCCGTTCCTCATTTTCCCTTTTTGCATAACCAATTTGCCTAACATTACTCAATTTGATTAATTAATTAACTCAATATGAAACAGAGGCAAAGAGAAATGACATCGGTATGAAATGGTTATGCAAGACGATGACGTAGTGAAATGTGTTTGGGTCGGGTAGAATAAGAATAATGAGTTAAAAAATTAGATTAATAGATGAAAAATTAATTAAGAAAATTAGTTTTAATTAATGATGCCACATCATTTTTCCGGCAAGTTTTAAATAAAATTCGGCTTGAGTGACTTTGTTGTAGATCGGAGCAAAGTTGAGTGACTTTTGGGTAACAAATGAAACAAAAGTGACTTTGTGGTAATGAAACAATAGTTCAGTGACCACCGGTAAAATTAACCCTTTTTTTGGGGATCTTTTTGCATTACCTAGCCGGTATACATAGATTATATGTATATTATACATGAGTATATGCATCGACTATACATATATGATACATTATGTCAACTATTTTTGTTTAAAGTGATAATGAGTGTGTATATAGTGTTTTTTTAAGTGATTTTAATGGTTTTGATTAATGGTTTTTAATGTTAGGGAGCTACATCTTTGGTATGTAATACCCAATGAACTGAAGGGTGAGTCTCTGTTGAAGAAATATATGGAAGTTTTATCGCCGTGCGAGAAAGAAAATGTTTTAAGTATGCATGGGGATGAGCTGAGGAAGAGCGCTTTACTCGCCCGTACGCTTGTTTGAACCACCATTGCAAGATGTAAGACTCAATGTTGATTTTATAGTGTTGAATTGTTTATGTTGTGCCATTTGCAATTTAGTTTCGAAAGCCTGATTGTATAGAAGTGCGAATATTGATAGTAGTGAATGGAATTAGAATTTAGAAGCTTTTATGTGTCATACACTTGGAGCCTGTTTGGGTGGGCTTATAAGCAGCTTATTTTAAGTGGCTTATAAGTCAAAAAGTTGTTTTTAAAAGTGGCTTTTAAGCCACTTATGACTTATAAGACCAAAAACTTTTAAGTTACCAAACATATATTAATGGACTTATTAGCTTATAAGCCACTTTTAAGCTCACCCAAACGGGCTCTATCTCCCTAATTATGCACCTTGCTGCAAACAAAATACTGATTTTTAAGTGGAGTAGGGTAGAGGGGCGGGCACATTATCCACCAAGCTTCGAACCATGCACCATTGGTCCTCGAGGATTCTCGGTTATCAGAAAAGAAAATTATCTGCTTGTTTTTACTTGTGTTCTTCTTTTTATTTTTCTGGCTGAGATGGTTTGGTAGAAATCTAGGCAAACTAGGTCCTTATGATCTGTTTGGATCAAAATATGGATGACGGAAGTGTTGTTCCTGCACTTGAAATAAATTAGAAGATACAAAAACCTGCAACAAACAATCTGTTAGTAATAGGACAATCCCGAGCCCACAAGTTTCTTGTGTCTCCTTAAGAAATCTAACCCCCTCACGATGCCCAAGGTTCACGGGTTAATTTCTTCCAGGATGGAACGGGATAACAGTTCTACCGTAGCGGCACTTCAAACGGTTAGAACACGGCGAACACAAAGAAACGGAGCAAATCACACGACTCACTTAATATGCAGAAAGGGAAGGGATGCAGTGAGATATGCTTTCTGTCAGTGATTTTCTCTGCCCGAGTATTTCTATCCTCTGCCCGAGGTTTCGTATCCTCTGTCCGAGGTTACGTCTCTATCAGTCCGAGTCTGAATCTCTGTGGAGTCTCTATCTCAGAACTTCAGTCTATGTCTTTGTTCTATGTTGTCTGTCTTTATCAAGGACTGACAAATGACGTCCAGTTTATATAGACATCCAAGGGCGGTGAAGAGACACACCTGGTGATTAATGAGAAAACGTGGGAGACTTAATTGTCCACTAATGACTGACTTTAATGTGGAGCAATTAATCTACCAATAATGACTGACTTTAATGTGGAGGAATTAATCTACCACTAATGACCGACATTAATGAGAAGACGTGGAGGGAAAACGTGGAGGAACTAATCTGCTGAGGTTGCTTCAGCTGCCCGGGTACTGAACTCACTTCAGCTGTCCGTTGCTGACTTACTTCAGCTGCCCGTTACACAAACAGAATTAATATTTTAGTTTTGTTGGTCCAAAAATTTAAGTCAATCAATCATATCAATTGACCGAATCCGAATCCGAGACGACGACGGCGCGAGGTTTCCCTTCTTCTCAACCCTTTAAGAGCTAAGAGAAGTAAATCTCTATCTAAACCCAACAAAATTCTTTTCCTCTACCAATGTGGGAGAAAGTGCATTTCCCTACAAAAGGGAACCTTTTCACCTTTCACCCATTTCCCATTCACATTCTTCCATTAAACCCAACAATCCCCTACATGAATGGGGAATGGCTGAATGGACATATGCATGACAGACTTGTGTGATTTGCAAGAAAGAATTAGCTGCATCTGGATAAGTAGGTTTCCCTTTGAACTTTCCGTAGTGAACATACATCGGATATACTCGGTCAATCGGTAGATTTGATATCTTTGAACCGTTGAGCTTTGGTTTATACCTAGACAACGTAAGTCACACAACTAACTCTTAACCGTCTTTGGTTCTCACTATTGTGTTCGTTTCAGCCATGAACACCGCCTGGTTTCATAAGTGCTTAGAGAACTGGCCATACAGAATTCTCCTTGAAGCGGCTTCCACTTCACACTTACATAGGTGATTTCTAAGCGTGTAATCCTATAGATATACACTGTTTGATAATCACGATATCAAACTTAGATAATCATTAAAAAATGCCTCTAGCATTTTATCCTTGGTACGTGAACATTGTCTCATCACGAGAATGGACCAAACATTTAATTGACAATGTTGGACCGTCATACACAACTTTGTATTCTCCTTGAACCTAGTTCTTGGGATCTCCAGTCTCCTAGGTAGAGTTGCCGCCGTGATGACTTGTCCTTGGCCATAGTCCCATTCCCTTCGATGAACATTCAACCGCCTCTCTAGTTAGGCCTTTTGTAAGCGGATCCGCCACATTATCCCTTGACTTCACGTAGTTAATGGTGATAATTCCTCTAGAGAGTAGGTCCCTAACGGTTTTATGCCTTCGTCGTATGTGACGATTTTTACCGTTGTACATGACATTCCTTGCTCTTCCTATAGCAGATTGACTATCACAATGTATACAAATTGGTGTCGACGGCTTAGGCCAGAACGGAATGTCTTCCAAAAAGTTCCGAAGCCATTCAGCTTCTTCACCGGCTTTATCTAAAGCTATAAATTCAGCTTCCATTGTAGAGCGGGCAATACACGTTTGCCTGGACGATTTCCAAGACACCGCTCATCCACCAAGTGCGAAAATGTATCTACTTGTGGACTTAGAATCAGTTGTACCGGTGATCCAATTGGCATCACAATATCCTTCAATGACTGCAGGATACTTGTTATAATGCAATGCTAAGTCTTGAGTGTATTTTAAATACCCCAAAACACGTTTCATTGCCATCCAATGGGTCTGATTGGGATTACTCGTGTATCGACTTAGTTTACTTATAGCACAAGCTATATCTAGTCGAGTACAATTCATGACGTACATCAAACTTCCAAAAACACGTGCATAATCCCGTTGCGACGTGCTTTGACCTTTGTTCTTCTTAAGAGCAAGGTTTACATCAATAGGAGTCTTTGAAACTTTAAAATCCAAATATTTAAATTTTTCAAGCACACTATTGATGTAGTGAGTTTGTGACAACGCCAGACCTTGAGGAGTCCTATGGATCTTAACACCCAGAATTAAGTCCGCAACTCCTAAGTCTTTCATATCAAATTTGCTAGTCAGCATGCGCTTTGTAGCATTAATATTGACAATGTCATTGCTCATTATCAACATGTCGTCCACATATAAGCAAACAATGACTACAAAATTAGGAGTGTTCTTAATGTAGACACATTTGTCACACTCGTTAATTTTAAAGCCATTTGACAACATTGTATGATCAAATTTCGCATGCCATTGTTTAGGTGCTTGTTTTAGTCCATAAAGCGACTTAACAAGTTTACACACCATCTTTTCTTTACCCGGAACCACAAACCCTTCAGGTTGTTCCATGTAAATTTCTTCCTCCAAATTCCCGTTTAAGAACGCTGTCTTAACGTCCATTTGATGGATTTCAAGACCATACACAGCAGCTAATGCTATTAACATACATATGGATGTTATTCTGGTTACCGGCGAGTATGTGTCAAAGTAGTCAAGACCTTCTTGTTGTCTATATCCTTTAACAACAAGCCTTGCCTTGTACTTGTCAATAGTGCCATCAGCTTTGATTTTCCTTTTGAAAATCCACTTAGAACCTAATGGTTTGTTTCCAGGAGGAAGATCAACCAACTCCCAAGTATGGTTGCTCAAAATAGATTCTACTTCACTATTGACTGCCTCTTTCCAAAATGGAGAGTCTGAAGAAGACATAGCTTCTTTAAACGTCTGAGGCTCACTTTCCAAAAGAAAAGTGACAAAGTCATCTCCAAATGAAGTAGAAGTTCTTTGACGCTTGCTTCGTCTTGGTTCTTCCTCATTTGGTGAATTTCCTTTGGTTCCTTCCCGAGGTCGTTTGGATCTTTCACCAACTGACTCACATTCCTTCTTATACGGATATATGGTTTCAAAGAATTCGGCACTATCCGATTCCATCACCGTATTAACATGAATGTCTGGATTTTCTGATTTATGAACCAGAAACCGATATGCTTTACTGTTTATAGCATACCCAATGAAAACACAATCAACTGTTTTCGGTCCAATCTTAACCCTTTTGGGTTTTGGGACTTGCACTTTAGCCAAACACCCCCCACACTTTGAAGTAATTCAAGTTGGGCTTCCTTCCTTTCCACTTTTCATATGGAATGGACAGTGTTTTGCTATGGGGAACTCGATTAAGTATTTGATTAGCCGTGAATAAGGCTTCCCCCCACAAGTTCTGGGGTAGACCCGAACTTATCAACAAGGCATTCATCATCTCCTTTAACGTCCGATTTTTCCTTTCCGCAATCCCATTAGATTGAGGCGTGTAGGGGGCAGTTGTTTGATGAATAATGCCATATTCCAAACACACTTGTTCAAAAGGAGATTCATATTCTCCACCCCTATCATTTCTTATCATTTTGATCTTTTTGGTAAGTTGTGTTTCAACTTCATTTTTGTATTGCTTGAATGCGTCAATTGCCTCATCTTTACTACTAAGTAAATAAACATAGCAGTAACGAGTGCTATCGTCAATAAAAGTTATGAAATACTTCTTTCTACCGCGAGATGGTATTGACTTCATGTCACAAATGTCCGTATGAATTAAGTCTAATAGTTCCGAATCCCTTTCAATTGACTTGTAAGGATGTTTCGTATATTTAGACTCAACACATATTTGACATTTTGACTTCTCGCAATCAAATTTAGGCAATACTTCCAAATTGATCATTTTCCGCAAGGTTTTATAATTGACATGTCCCAAACGAGAATGCCACAAATTCTTTGACTCAAGTAAATAACAAGAAGCTGCAGTTCTATTCATATTGTCAATGACCATTACATTGAGTTTGAAAAGGCTCTCAGTCAGGTAATCTTTTCCTACATACAGCTCATTCTTAGTTATTACAACTTTGTCAGAGACAAACACACACTTAAACCCGTTCTTAATGAGAAGTGCAGTTGACACCAAGTTCTTCCTTATTTCAGGAACGTGAAGAACATTGGTCAGAGTCACAACCTTGCCAGACGTCATTTTGAGGAATATCTTTCCATATCCTTCAATTTTGGCCGTTGCAGAATTGCCCATAGAGAGCGCCTCATCAGGTCCAGCAGGAGCATATGAAGCAAAGGCTTCCTTCACAGCACAAACATGGCGGGTGGCTCCTGAATCAATCCACCATTCTTTAGGATTTCCAACTAAGTTGCATTCAGAAATCATAGCACACAGATCAATGTCTTGCACTCCTTGAGACAACTTATTGTCTTCAACCATGTTTGCTTGACCTTTTTCCTTTTTCCTGTCCTTCTTTGCAGTACGACAGTCTACGGACTTATGTCCACTCTTGCCACAATTGTAGCAATTTTCCTTGAACTTTTTCTTGGTAGGGTTGGTCTTCCCTCCAGAAGGCTTCTTCCTCTTATTTGGATTATGCTCAACAATATTTGCTCCCGCTATTGTGGCATTTCCTCGAGCCTTCTTTTCAGCTGATTTGTTGTCCTCTTCAATTCTTAAGCGAACAATCAAAACTTCAAGGGTCATCTCCTTGCGCTTATGTTTCAAGTAATTTTTAAAGTCCTTCCACAAAGGAGGTAACTTTTCAATCATGGCTGCAACTTGAAACGCCTCGTTGATCACCAAACCTTCAGTAAGGAGATCATGTATAATGACTTGAAGTTCTTGGACTTGGGACACAACAGATTTGTTATCCACCATTTTATAATCCAGAAATTTGGCAGCCACAAATTTCTTCAGTCCAGCATCTTCAGTCTTATACTTCTTTTCCAAAGCATTCCACAGTTTCTTAGACGTTTCAACGTTACTATAAACGTTGTACAAGTCATCTTCCAAGCCACTAAGAATATAATTCTTGTATAGGAAGTCAGAATGAGTCCAAGCCTCAATCACAAGGAAGCGTTCGTTTTCAGGTGTTTCATCAGTTAGGACTGGAGCATCCTCCTTAATAAACCTTTGCAGGCTTAAGGTGGTCAGATAAAAGAACATCTTTTGCTGCCATCTCTTAAAGTCCATACCAGAAAACTTCTCCATTTTTTCTGCAGGTGGCATAACCGTTGCAGCAGCACGGCTAGGCCCAGCAGCACCAGAAACTGTGGTAGCATTAGTACTCCCAACACGGACAGTTGGATCCGCTCCGTTTGTCATCTTTTGTAAAGATACGGGCAGAAACAATATCAATAAACTGTTTAAACAATTGGAGTAGAAAAAACCATGAAGGCTTTTAGTCTCCACAAACAGATTATTTCACAGTAATTAGGAGTAGAAAAACCACAAAGGTTTTAGTCCCCACGAGCAGAGTAATATGCAGTACAGGAGTAGAAAACCACAAAGGTCTTTATTCTCCCCAACAGTCTCCTTAAACAATATTTATTTAAGCGCAGAAAATAAATAAATTAGATTTCTTAAGCTTGTTGTTCCTGCACTTGAAATAAATTAGAAGATACAAAAACCTGCAACAAACAATCCGAGCCCACAAGTTTCTTGTGTCTCCTTAAGAAATCTAACCCCCTCACGATGCCCAAGGTTCACGGGTTAATTTCTCCCAGGATGGAACGGGATAACAGTTCTACCGTAGCGGCACTTCAAACGGTTAGAACACGGCGAACACAAAGAAACGGAGCAAATCACACGACTCACTTAATATGCAGAAAGGGAGGGGATGCAGTGAGATATGCTTTCTGTCTGTGATTTTCTCTGCCTGAGTGTTTCTATCCTCTGCCCGAGGTTTCGTATCCTCTGTCCGAGGTTACGTCTCTATCAGTCCGAGTTTGAGTCTCTGTGGAGTCTCTATCTCAGAACTTCAGTCTATGTCTGTGTTCTATGTTGTCTGTCTTTATCAAGGACTGACAAATGACGTCCAGTTTATATAGACAACCAAGGGCGGTGAAGAGACACACCTGGTGATTAATGAGAAAATGTGGGAGACTTAATTGTCCACTAATGACTGACTTTAATGTGGAGCAATTAATCTACCAATAATGACTGACTTTAATGTGGAGGAATTAATCTACCACTAATGACCGACATTAATGAGAAGACGTGGAGGGAAAACGTGGAGGAACTAATCTGCTGAGGTTGCTTCAGCTGCCCGGGTACTGAACTCACTTCAGCTGTCCGTTGCTGACTTACTTCAGCTGCCCGTTACACAAACAGAATTAATATTTTAGTTTTGTTGGTCCAAAAATTTAAGTCAATCAATCATATCAATTGACCGAATCCGAATCCGAGACGACGACGGCGCGAGGTTTCCCTTCTTCTAAACCCTTTAAGAGCTAAGAGAAGTAAATCTCTATCTAAACCCAGCAAAATCCTTTTCCTCTACTAATGTGGGAGAAAGTGCATTTCCCTACAAAAGGAAACCTTTTCACCTTTCACCCATTTCCCATTCACATTCTTCCATTAAACCCAACAGGAAGTTGACTGTGGTTGCACCTTTTAGAAATTATATGGCTGTGATGACATTTTTATTATGACCATGTTATACAAATGCAAATATTCTAGTTATTCTGTTATGTAATATTTGTTTTGTTCTTCCGAGATTACTAATATTAGGAGCTTATTAACTGCTAATCTAGAGTCAGAAATTTGTTTTCAATCTTTCAGTTTGTGAATCAGCAACTTTGTTCATAATCCTCTACAGTAACTTTGCTGTCATAATTGTGGAAGAGAATTATAAACTGTATTATAGCTCTGAAGCATTTTTTTCCTAGATCAGATAAATTCTTCAATTCCACCAAGATCTCTCAAGTTTAAGAAGAACATTCATGGGAAGCCTGAGGTTAGTGCGATTTGACTGTTCAGCAGCTATCCAATTGTATGCTCATATTTCCCTAGTTGTTCACCATTAACTTTTTCTTATTATGTCTATAGGTAGATTGGCGACATTGCGATCATTATGAGCCCCCGCCTTTGTATTTCAACATCTCACATACATCATCTCTGATAGCTTGTGGTGTGACAGTAAATTCTCCTGTAAATATTCTAATCCCTCTATCCACTATATACATACATTCATCTGCATGGTAACACCTACTCTTTCATTTACAGATCGGTGTCGATGTGGAAGCAAAGCATAGGTCTGTAAAGCACAATGTTTTGACTTTAGCTAGAAGATACTTCTCTGAACATGAACTTCAAGTGTTGACTGCTATTAAAGAACCCCATCTTCAGCACCAGGAGTTTATAAAATTATGGACACTAAAGGTTAGGTTAATCAGCTCAATGAAGCAAATCACACCAGTTAAACATCCTAATAACTGTGCCAATTCTTAGTCATATTCATGGTTTCAAGCTATGGTTTGTTCCAATCATTTGTTTTATGTGCCTCTTCATTTGTTTCAATGCTTCCAGTTTTTCTTATAATTTTGCTGTCTTACTATACTTTTCTGCCTGGCGTTCTTTTTTCTTTCTTTGCTTCCTTTTGAAACGTAATATTTCGAACTTACATGTTTGCTGCAAATGATGACTATATTTTCTGTCTTTTAACATGCTAAAACATGTGATTGTTGTCCGTGCACTTTGACTAACTCCCCTAGATACCTGCCACCTCCCACCAGTAATAGATACCAAGTAACTCTACCCACCATGACCTGGATAGATGGAAAGAAAGACCTAGTGTTTTTTTGTCTCCATTTTGATTTGAACCTGAGACCTCATGGTTCTCAATCCCACTTCATTGGCCACTAGACCATACCTTTGGGTGCTCTATTTGCATTTACCTTTGTGAACCCTTCCTATCGTTTGACTGAAAATAAAAGCTAGAATGAGTGAATGACTGAGATGATGGAGTGATCGTGAGAACTTCCCTCACGTACAATGGAGAAATGGATGATTTTGATTTCTTACAATTGGAAAAGAGTGCCTGGGTGATGAATGAAATATGGACATCACGTAGGACCAGTACCCAAGTGCTTCCGTATTAAATGATAGTAAAGCACAATAAAAGTTAGCCACGTGGCGTACCATTTTCCACGGAATAGAAAGAACTCAAGAAGTGCTAATCCTTCATTGCTAGCTTTCAAAGACTATATTCACTTGCGCTCTATCTTGCTTAGTAGATCAGCTTATGACCATTTTCTGTAGGAAGCATCAAGGTCAAACTGTCTCATCTATACACACGAGAAAACTACTCTACAGGTAGCATGCTTATGTAGAGAAGGCTTTTGCGCCTTTTAATCAATCTATTTGCTTGACAAATTTTTTATCCTTACTGGTTGTATGTTTGGTGAATACAAAATGAAGGATTAAAAAATTCTCGTGTTTATTTATTAAACTGAGCTTCTCTGAAGAAGGCAGATTTCTTGCAGGAGGCATATGTGAAAGCACCGGGGAAAGGTTTCTCAGGTGCACCTTTCAAGACATTTACAATCCATTTTGGAAGTGCTAATGGAGGAAGCTCTCAACTCTCTTGTAATTCAAGTGCCGAGGTATGCCATTGTTACTTCTGTTCAAATTTGATACTATTTCAATTGAGCTGATATTGTAATGGTGCACTCGAAAAGACAGAAATGTAAATGCCAAATGGTGAAGGCATATATCCTAAATACATAATGTTATTGACTTTTCAAGAAAATGGCAGCTGGTGATAACTGATAAGTACAACCTGCCTAGAGGTGACCTCTGGGTTTAGCAAAGGTTTTTAAAATCCAGTAAAAAAGAGGCCGAGCTAATAGAATCATGTGTAGCAATAGCCAACATTTGAGCTCTTGAAACAAGAAGAATGCACTTAAAGCCTTGTCCGGCAGGGCACTTTCCCCTTGCTAAAATTTTCCTGATTATTTTGCCACAACTTCTTAAGCAAAGGTCAGGGCCTCAGCTGTTGCTTTCCGATCAAATAATTGCTTCACTCTAAGAAAATATATACTTTTACCTCAGGGTTTGAGTGAATGCTTCTTTCTTTCAGGTATGTGAAATATCAGTGGATTTATTTGATGATCCCAATGACCTAACAGGCAATTGGCGGTTTATGCTCCTGGAGTTGGCTGGTTCACATTATGCTGCCATTTTCACAGAAAAGTATGTCATAAGTGAAGGTTAGCAAGTTCATTTCTATATGATTCAAAGAATGATAACAAGGAAGAATCCTAAACATGCCATTGATTAGTTTCAGGTACTAAGAATGGTCCTATGAAGTTGACAGTCTGGAAAACAATTCCATTTGTGGAAGACAAGTGTGTTTCTGGAACAGAGGCAGTTCATATACTTTGTGGCTCGAGATAATACCTACTACGCACTACTTTCTCTTTTTCTGGCTTGAAGTGGGAATTTTTACTAAAAATCTGCATCCACGCACTGGATGCAAATTGTAATGCTCCTCTATGCCATTTTTAGTGGTAGGATGGTATATATGTATAAAAACATCATATGACTGCTAAATCAGCTATAAATTGTAATGCTCCTCTCTATGCTCCAGCACTCTTAAGTTTTAGATTGCATTGCCAATTTTAACACGCCCCGCCAGGAAATAGATGACAAATTTGAAGAGGGCATTAGGCAGCTGAATGCACGAAAGAGAAAGAACATGTACTTAATGATCAACTGACTCTTAATCCTTCTTTCTTCCCTCTTATATGCTATCTTGATGCAAGAGCTGCCTCAAGGATCTTAGAAGAAACTATGCTTGAACCGGCATCTTTCTGGAAGAGATTGCGACTTGATGATCTAAACATCAGTTATTGAAGAGACATAACTTAGTCTTGTGAGCTTTGTAAAGTTAGGTGGACTCTTATGAGTCTCACAACGTGTAATCTGTTTTAGGTCCAGATAGGGGGAGAGCTATGGTAGACAACATACCCAGCCGCCAAGTTCACGAGATGGCCGAGGTGATATAGGAGTGTTTAACCTAGATCCGGTTTTAGGCCAATTAACAATTAAATTTATATTTGCGGAGTCACGATCAATAGTTGAGATTAAAGGTCTACGCAATTAATCAAATAATAACAATGCAGGGCGTAAAGAATAAAATATAAACGTAAATGATTAAGAATAAACGTATCGTTTCCTCTGACGGTCGGCGATCGCCGTGTCGGATGATCCGATTAATGGAGTCGCTGCTTCAGGCAAGAGCAAGTAATATGATTTAACAACTGTGAAAGAGTATGCTTGAACGCAAGGAAGATAGTAATTTTATTGATAGCAAGTGCAGGAAGTAAAAGTTGATACAATTTGGCTATGACGAACGCTATTTATAGATTCTGGGTGGCGTCTGTTGAGATAATAGCCGTTGGGGATAAGGCCGTTCAAAATGGGTAACCGTCGGGTGTCTTATCCAGAAGGGTTGCAACCGCTTAACGGCTGTTTGCTGAATGGTTGCATCCTGAACTGCTGGTAACCGCTGGTTCAAATTGTGCTGACCGTTGGCGAGCCTAGAAACTTCTTCGGGGTCTGCCCGTAGGAAGTATCTGTCCGGGAAGATGTCTGTCCGGTGACACGTCAGCTTGTGCCACGTGGACGACACGTGTCACTCGCCAAAGTCCATTCAGTTTTTATCCAATACAGATAGTCCCCGCACTTCTCGGACAGAGTATCTGTTCGAGGAGTGGATGAGAATTTTGGCGGGAGTCTTTGCAAACTTTTTGTCTTCTTGTGATGTGATCTTGATGACGTGCGATTTTGATCCGATTGATGATAAGCCTCTGTGACGTGCGCATTAAATGCGCCGCACGGAAAAGTAACTGTGACCTGCACGTCTGCGGCACTGCAGTTTATACCGAAATGACTACTGCGTTCCCCGAGGGTAAAAGCAATAATTTTAACCGCCTATCTCCACGTGCGCACGTCGCTTGTGGGATACGAAGTGACTGCAGCTTTCCAGGGTAATGATAACGCTACAAAGCATTGATTTACCCTATTTGTTTATCAACGGTTGGATCTGCGAATGGCTTATCTGATAGCCTCCACGTGTCCTTGAAGGAGGTTAGGAGTCCGCACCAGGATTCCTATAAATAGGAGTTCACTTGACTAGAGACCTTTTACTTACTCCTTATTTCCTTTGTGCTGTTCTTTGAAAAACCTTTGATTTATTTCTTGAATTTTCTTGACAACTCCAACTTTCTTCTGAAATTATGTCTTCGAGATCTAGGAGAAACTTGAATTTTGACGCCGCTGGTAGCTCGTCGGCCACCCCCAGGCCGCGGGCTTCCCAGGCTACTGCCGCTGAAGTAATCCCCAAAAAGTGGGGTGAGCTTGAAGCGGATTGCAATGTTAAGGCCTTCAATAACAAGGAAGGTGACACGCGTAATTGGCCGGCATACAGATTCAAATCGGGGATCACAACGGAAGTGATTCCTCGAGTGAGGATAGATTGTGACTGGGACGATAGAATCCCCTTACTGCCAGTTGCTGACGGAGAGAATATCACATCGCACCGGGCTGGATGGACAGCCATCGGTACTTATCCTTTTACAGTAGGGTGTAGGCTGCCCCTGCATCCTGTGCTGGACAGACTCTGCAGGGAATACCTTCTCTGCCCGGGGCAATTAAGCCCCAGCGTGTATAGAATAGTCGCACTTCTGGACTGGTTTGCTACTAAAACTGACCAGTCCTTTGAGTATAAACACTTTATTTCTTTGTACAGCGTCCAGATTTTCAAGGACGGGTACGTGAACGTCAGGATGCGAGGGAGCAAGGGTTTGGTGCGCAGCTCCGAGGATACCAGCGATCGGGGCTGGGTGCACCGATACTTGTTTGTGCGCTCCTCCGCTTTGACGTTCGACGACAAGGCACATCTTCCAGAAGTCTGGAATAAAGCACGTAAGTCCCCGAATATCTTCGAGCACATTTCATTTAGCCTTCTTTTTAATGATCGATTTTTCTTTGTGCAGCGGTCAAGCGACCCTACGACGGGCTCATAACCGTAGATGAGCTAACGGCGTGGGTCGAGCCGATTTTGGCACGATTTGAGCCAGCGAAAAGAGAATGGGCTCACTTTGCTTCTCACAAGGGTCTGACCGTAAAACATCACGGTAAGAATACCTCCCCCTTTTCAACAATTACTCCTCGTGAGTTTCTCCTGTGACTGACCATCTTGCCTTTATCGCAGGTCTTGGTACTTCAGGGAACTTTTTCCCAGCTCCTCCTCAGGACGTCCCCACCGAACCTGTCGCCGATCCTCTTGCCGAAGCTGACGCTATATTGGCTTCGGCCGGTGCTTTGCGCAGCAGGGAAGGTGGTGAGGCGCTTCTGTCCGAGGGGTTGAGTCCTCTGTCAAGGAAGAGGAAAAGCCATACCGAAGGCGGGTCGCGGAAGAAGTCCGCTCGCAAGGCTTCTGCATCCGCCGGACAAACTTCGGCGACTGGCGGTGACCCTTCAGCGAGGGCGAGTGCTCAAGAGCCCATGGTGACAGACACTGGAGTACCTGCAGATGTCCCCGAGTCTGCACGGGGAGAGGGTCCGGCCCAGGAGGTCATACATTTGTCGGATACTGAGACTGAGACAGATGTTCCCCTTAGGCGGAGGCCCCATCTCCGTAGTGACCAGAGAAGGGCAGAGGAGGGAGCTGCCCGACCCTCGCCAAGGAGTCCCCGAGTTGGTGGCGGGGAGGAAGCAGGCCCTTCCCGTGCGGACAAGGGCAAAAGGAAGGTTGGAGAAGAAGAAGGAGAGGAGGAAGGAGTTGGAGAAGGAGCAAGTGAAGCGAGAAGGGAGAGAGCCGGGGGAGAAGCCAGGGAAGAGGCCTCCCGAGAGGGTAGCCAGGGTCCTCGGGTTTTTCGTTTCGAGGACTTTGAAAATGTGGCTTCTGAGGGGGCACACCCGGTTTACCTCCGTGATTGCGAAACCATGGACCCAGAGGCGGAAGGGGACTCTAACCTTTCGTCCTCAAGGCTTGTCTGGCTATCAGCTATATCGGAGCAGACGGAGTTGAGCGACATCAAGGGGGTTCGCTACAAGTTTGGGCCGAACTACCCTTCCGAACAGGCGAGGGAGCCCAAGCTTTGCGAGAGAAAGCATACCCTGAGAATCGCTCCGGAGGCCAACCTGGTGGCCAAGCCACGCGGTTTGGTGAAGGCAATTTCTTCGCTTCTCGGTCCTCGGGAGGAATGGGTGCTAAGAGACCTGACCGACGAAGAGCTAGCCTTCCAGATTGCCTCCGACTCTGCCCGAGTAAGTTTTTTTTTTTTTTTTTTTGGCGTGTCTTAGTAAAAACCTTCTGCTATCCCAGGGTTTCTAACTATGACTTGTTTGATGTTTCAGTCAAGCATGCTGGCTGCTGAGATTATGTTTCGCTCCCGGCTGAATAATGCCAACCAGGTGGTGGAAGTGAAGAAAGAATTGCTCGAGGCTCTGAAGGAGAACAGGTCCTTGATCGAGCAGTGTGGTTTCCTCGGTAGGGAAGTTAACCGGTTAACGGATGTTAACAATACTCGCGTTGAGCAGATCAACGCCCTTACCGTGGAAAAGGACCGTCTTTCTGAAGAGAAAGAGGGGTTCGCACGCTCTATCGAGAGGCTAGAGAGACTTCTTGGCGAGTGCCAAGATTGCCTGAATATTGCCAGTGATGAACGCGCAACTCTTGAATTGAATTTGCAGAGGGCATGCGAGGAGTCAACCAAGGCCCGTTCTGAGCTTCAAGCCGCCAGAGATCAGGTTGCCCAGTCGATGGGTGTGCAGGCCACTTTGACTAAGGATTTGGCAAATTTGCACGATCATTCCGAGATCAAGACTAAGCTGGCCGTACTTGAGGCCAAGCGTGCATTGTTAGCGCAAATCCGGTCTGGGCAGGTTGACGTTGATGCGATGCTGCATGCGACGAAGAGCGCTATCCAGCGAGTGCAACAGGCATTGGGTCTCTCTCCTGAAGAGTCGAGCGACGGTGATGGTGATGGTGATGGGGAAGATGAAGAATCAGGGAGCGATGACGGGGCTAACGGAGCTGGTGCGTTAAGCCCTGGCCACGGCCCTTCAAATTGAAATTTTTCTTCTCTAGATTTGATGTATTTTTGTCCTGTCCGGCGAGAGCCGGACTTTTGTTGGATGGGCAGGAGTTTACTAGGAACTTCTCTACCCTTTGGCCGGTATGTTTGGCCTTTTAATACACTCTGCGAACTTCTGTCAGCCATTTTTGGCATCTTTGTAAATTCTCAGATTAATGCAAATATGCAATTTTCAGATCCATTCAGGGACTATGTTTAGTTTGAATTTTTGATCTTTTTGTATGCATGTGTCTGTGGATTTTATGCCTTAGGGCCGCTTTCCAAACTTTATTAAGTTCGTACTTCCTCAGGCTTTCCCAGGTGCTTTGAACTCCCACCTTTATTAGGCAAAAGTTGTAAGTTATAAATAGGCTGACCGAGCTCAGGTCGTTTTAATGTTCTGGCCGGATTGTTTGGCCTTGTGAGCGACTCCTCTTATTTGCTGTGGAAGTCCTGTCACATGAAGGTCTTATTTTGTGAACGACCCCTCTTATTTGCCGTGGAGGTTTTGTCACGCAGAAAATGAAAGTTTTGCCTGCCAGTAAGCTAGGTCTCGTGCCTGTATGAAGGTCTTTGATGCCTGTATGAAGGTCTTTGATGCCTGTATGAAGGTCTTTCCTGGCCTATGGGGCCCTCACCACCCCCCTTGTTTTCATGTTGGAACACGTAAGGTGACAATATGAAAAGAGTTGTCGGTGAGTTGTCTATCGAACACTATAACCAAACGTGGAGTGTGTCCGTTGTGGGATTCGAACCCACAGCCGCGAAGTTGAAGAACTTCGAGCTCTGCCAGTTGAGCTAAACGGATCTGGCCTTGTTCAGGCCGTTAGTACCATTTAGAAAGAATGTATAAAAGAAAGAAATCTCATGTAAATGTAAAAGTAAGCATTTCTATATAAGCATGCAAGTAATGGCTTATAAGTACGGGCAGAAGTAGCAAACTTTGTTATGCAAGGATAGAAAAAGAGATTTTTTGCGAGAGGATAGAATAACTAACCGTCCCTGTCGCTTAAAAATGATACCTCTTGAGATGTATTACGTTCCAGCTATTTGGGATGACCGAGCCGTCTGGTCGGGCCAAACGGTAAGACCCCTTGCCGGCCGAAGCGATCACTTTGTATGGTCCTTCCCAGTTAGGGCCAAGCTTTCCCGAGTTCGTCTCTTGTGTGTTCTGGGAAACTTTTCTGAGTACAAAGTCCCCGACTTGGAAGCTCCGTACGCGCAGTCCCCGGTTGTAGTACTTCTCGACTCGCTCTTTTTGCGCCACCACTCGTATGAGGGCCAGTTCTCGGCGTTCCTCGAGGAGATCCAATTCTTCGGCTAGATTCACTGAGTTCGACTGTTCAGTGGCATGTGCGTATCGCAAACTTGGTTCGCCTATCTCAACTGGGATCAGGGCGTCGGCACCGTATACCAGTGAGTAAGGGGTTTCCCCAGTACTCATTTTTACCGTAGTGCGATAAGCCCATAGTACTCCAGGCAGCTCCTCGACCCAACATCCCTTCGCCTGTTCAAGGCGCTTTTTAAGAGAGTCAACGATGATCTTGTTGGTAGATTCGGCTTGCCCGTTGGCGACAGGATGGTATGGAGAAGAGGTGATTCTCTTGATGTGCAGATCTTCGAGGAACCGTGTTACTTTCTGGCCGACAAATTGCGGTCCATTGTCCATGACTATTTCCTTTGGTGCTCCGAAGCGGCATATCACAAAACGCCAGAGAAAGTCGATGACCTCTGTCTGTCGTACCTTCGAATATGCTGCCGCTTCGACCCACTTTGTGAAATAATCTGTGATGATCAGCAGGAAACGCAGTCCCCTGGGAGCCGTGGGGAGAGGACCAACGATGTCTATTCCCCACTTCATGAAGGGCCAGGGGGAGACTATCGAATGCAGTGGTTCGGCTGGTTGATGGAGGAGATGAGCGAATCTCTGGCATTTATCACATTTCCTGACGAATTCGTTGGCATCTTTCTCCATTTTGTCTCAATAGTAACCTGCGCGTATCAGCTTTCGAGTCAACGCCTTGCCACCGGAGTGATTCCCGCAACAGCCTTCGTGGACCTCTCTCATCACATAATTGGTCTGACTTGGTCCAAGACATTTAGCGAGAGGTCCTGCGAACATTCTGCGGTACAATTCGCCGTTAAGGATGGTGTACCGAGCTGCTTTTACTCGAAGTTTACGAGCAGCCTTTGCATCTGCGGGGAGAGTTCCATGAATGAGATATTTTGTTATCTCATTCCTCCAGTCCCAGGTGGTGCTGATGGTATTGACTTCGAATCTTTCTCTGTCCATGGAGGTATAGAGAAGTTGCACGACAGCCGAAGAGCTAGCTGCTCCTATTTCTGCAACAGATCCCATGTTCGCGAGAGCATCAGCCTCGTGATTTTCCTCTCGCGGGATTTGAACTGCTTCCCAGGTATCGAACTGTGCTAGGAGTTCTTTTACACGGCCAAGGTATGCCAGCATCCTAGGTTCTCGTGCAACGAAGCCCCCATTGATCTGATTGATTACTAACTGAGAATCACTTTTCAATTTGACTATGGTTGCTCCATAGTTCCGTGCCAATTCCAATCCTGCAATAACGGCCTCATATTCGGCCTCATTGTTAGTAATGAAGGGGCATTTGATAGCCTGCCTTACCGTTTCCCCGGATGGAGCAACGAGGACCAACCCAAGTCCTGATCCCTTCACGCTCGAAGAACCGTCCGTGTGGAGGGTCCAGGTACCCGGAGCCTGTCCAGCGTAGAGTATGGCTTCCTTTTGTGCTTCGGGGTACACATTCATGCTGAAGTCCGCCACGAAGTCTGCTAAGACTTGCGACTTTATTGCTACCCTAGGTTGATAAGTAATATCAAATTCAGATAATTCTATGGCCCATTTTACCAATCTTCCTGAAAATTCCGGTTTATGCAGGACATTTCGTAAAGGGAAGGTAGTAACTACGACTATAGAATGACTTTGAAAGTACGGGCGCAATTTTCGGGCAGCAGTTACTAGAGCTAAAGCCAATTTTTCTAAAGGTTGATAGCGAGTTTCTGCGTCAATTAAAGCTTTGCTAACATAGTAGATAGGAAGTTGCTTACCTTTTTCTTCCCGAACTAGTACTGCGCTTACCGATGACTCGGAGACTGCTAGGTAAATTAACAGCTGCTCGCCTTCCAGAGGTGTTGTGAGTAGTGGAGGGTTGGATAGATACTTCTTTAGATTCCTCAACGCCTGCTGACATTCAGGAGTCCATTCGAACTCCTTATTTTGCTTTAGGACATCGAAGAAGCTTTTGCAACGGTCAGATGATCGGGAGATGAATCGTCGCAGAGCCGCTACTCTCCCTGTCAGCCTCATGACCTCTTTTTTGTCGCGAAGCACGTCCGGGATTGACTCTATAGCCTTAATCTGAGCGGGATTGACTTCAATGCCTCGCTGAGAAACAATGAATCCCAGAAACTTCCCCGATCCGACTCCGAAAGCGCATTTCTCTGGATTCAACTTCATGTTGTATTGATCCAGAATTCGGAAAGCCTCTTTCAGATGGGCCGGATGGTCTTCTGCCCGTTTGGATTTTACCAGCATATCGTCAATGTATACTTCCATGGTTTTTCCGATGTGATCATGGAACATTCGATTGACCAAACGCTGGTAGGTTGCACCTGCATTCTTCAATCCAAAAGGCATGACTTTATAACAATACGTACCTCGACAAGTTATGAACGCCGTCTTTTCTTGGTCGCCGGGATCCATCAGTATCTGGTTGTATCCGGAGTATGCGTCGAGGAAAGTTAATACTTCGTGTCCGGCTGTTGCGTCGATCAGCTGATCTATCCTGGGAAGAGGGTATGAATCCTTTGGACAGGCCTTGTTCAAATCCGTGAAGTCAATGCAGACTCGCCACTTGCCGTTCTTTTTCGGAACGACAACTACGTTCGCTAGCCAGTCTGGGTATTTAACTTCACGTACCGAACCGATCTTCAACAGCCGGTCAACCTCGTCGTTGATCACCTGGTTTCTGAAGGCTCCTTGTTGGCGCGTCTTCTGCTTTACCGACCGGTGGTATGGGTCAACGTGCAACCTGTGAGTGATAATATCAGGAGAAATACCTGTCATATCCGCATGGGACCATGCGAAGGTTGTGTGGTGCTCCTTGAGGAACCGCAGGATATCTCCCCGCAGGTGTTCGCTCAATTCGGTTCCCAGGTATACTTTTCGCTCTGGCATATTGGTGAACAGCTCTTCAGGTTCCAGGGCTTCTACCGTTGGCATGTGTCCTTCCTTCTCGTCCATTTTGGCGATGAACTCCGGGACGTCGTATCGGATTTCTTCAGGTGCAGCGTCTGGTCCCGAGTGCTGTAATTGCTATTTGCTCTCCTCGGGTAACCTGAGGGCCACCGAGTAACAATCTCGTGCAGTGCGTTGTTCTCCTCGGACTTCACGTATCCCCCATTCGGATGGGAACTTCACCACTTGATGGTATGTAGAAGGGACAGCTTGCATGTCGTGGATCCAAGGTCTGCCCAAAATGATGTTGTAGGCTAGATCTGCATCGACAACATGGAAGGTAGTCTCTTTCACTACCCCCTCCGCCAGAGTAGTCAATGTGATCTCTCCGAGAGTCTTTTCGCTTGAGTTGTTGAAGCCGGAAAGAACCCGAGAGATCGGTACAATCTTGTCTGATAGTTGTGTTTCATTCACAACCCGTGCCTGGATGATGTTGGCAGAGCTGCCCGCGTCAACGAGCACTCTTTTTACGTCGAATTCCGCCACGCGTAGCGTTATGACTAACGCGTCAGCATGCGGAAACTGAAGCCCGTCAGTGTCGGATTCTTCAAAGGTGATTGCTGCCTCTGTCCGAGGTCGTTTGTTGTTGGTAATGGAAACTTTCGCATACTTTTTGGCTGTGAAGGTAACAGAATCCACCTCGATTCCACCCGAAATAACATTGACCGTTCGTTTCGGGGAGGAAGCTCGTGGCGGACCGGGCTTGTTTTCCTGAGCCTTTGCGTGGGTTTGTTTCCCTTTCTCCGTCAAAAATTCCTTCAAGAATCCCTGTTTCAACAGATGAGCGATCTCATACCTTAAGGCTTTGCAGTCTTCGGTAGTGTGCCCATGATCGCGGTGGAACTCGCAATATACGTCTTGGTTCCGCTTACTGGGATCAGTCTTCATATCCTTCGGCCACCTGACTTTTTCTCCCATGCCTTTGAGCACAACCACGATATCTGATATTTCAATGTTGAAACTAGGCAGGCTGGGCAGGCTGGCAGATTGAGAACTCTCCCCTCGGGACAGCCCTCTGTTGTTGTTGCGGTTACGGCCTTTAGAATTGTTCCGCGACTGGTCGGGGTACGGCTCGTACCGTGCGCTTGATTTCTCCACGTCCGCCTTTCCTCCAGACCCGCTGTTACGAGCTTGAGGTTTTCCTCGAGCAGCACCTGTTCCAATCAGTTTGTCTTCGTCGATACGTACCTTAGAGTTGTAACGATTGTAGACATCTGACCAACTGGCTGCTGGAAATTCCCGAAGAGACTCGTAAAGTCTTCGCGTGGCCTCCGAACTCCTGACGTCCAGGCTGTTGGTGAACGCGATCGCTGCCCACCTGTCTGGTACTTTGGGGAGCATCATGCGCTCTCTCTGGAACCGGTCCACGTACTTGCGAAGTGATTCGTCGGGTCTCTGTTTGATTTCAAAGATGTCTTCTACTCGGGTCTCCGTCTTCTGGGCACCCGTGTGAGCCTTCACAAACAGTTCAGCCATTTCTGCGAAAGAACCAATAGAATTTGGTGGCAGCATCGAATACCACCGCAGGGCTCCGTCTGCCAGGGTCTCTACGAACTTCTTCAGTTGCACGGACTCGATCTCCTCGTCGGTGAGATCACTGGCCTTTATGAAATTGCTGAACATCATGAGGTGATCGTTGGGGTCAGATGTTCCTCGATACCTCGGGATGTTAGGCATTTTGAACGTCTTAGGTATCGCCTTCGGGGCAGCCTCCTTCTTCCAGGGCCGTTGCGTGTAGCGCTGAACATCAACTTTCTTCAGCGTGGGCGGAGCGCCTGGAATCTGGTCAATTCTTTCGTGGAGAGCTTTTTGAAGTGCCTCCTGGCTTTCCTTGAATTGCTTGGTGAGAGTTTCCACGACAGAGCTCATATCTGTAGGTGTCGAAGATTCTGCATGCGGATTCTGATTTGCCTGAGCCGCCGGGTCCGCAGTACCGCTACCATTGTTTCGCTCTCCTTCCCGTCTCGATGTATGGGAGTATGGGACATTGGCTGCATTGGCCCCTGCTGTCGGGGGATTGTTCGCCCGGAGAGAATTTAGTGCTTCGTTGATTCGCCTGTTTATCTCCGTCTGTTGCTGCATAAAATCACGGAAAGTCCCTTGCAAGTTCCCTTGGTCGGGTGAGAGGCTCCTATGCCGTCGCCTCCTTGGTGGAGTGTGGCTCTGGGAGCGCTCACGCTGATCTGGCCTGACCGATCTACGGACAGACTGTTGTTGCTGCCCGTCGGACGAAGGGTCGGGAGAATACTCGGGAACCAGATTATGTACCTGTTGCACATCATCATCGGATCTATGGGAAGGGGTGTTTACCTGGTGTCCACCTACTATGGTTTGTTGGGGACTGTCGTCTGCCATGTTAGTTATGAAGCAAAAAGAGATAAACAGAAATAGACGTAACGTTAAAGGTAGACTTTTTTTTTTTAACCTACGAAAGCTATTGACCGGCTCCCACTGTGGTCGCCAAATTGTTTAACCTAGATCCGGTTTTAGGCCAATTAACAATTAAATTTATATTTGCGGAGTCACGATCAATAGTTGAGATTAAAGGTCTACGCAATTAATCAAATAATAACAATGCAGGGCGTAAAGAATAAAATATAAACGTAAATGATTAAGAATAAACGTATCGTTTCCTCTGACGGTCGGCGATCGCCGTGTCGGATGATCCGATTAATGGAGTCGCTGCTTCAGGCAAGAGCAAGTAATATGATTTAACAACTGTGAAAGAGTATGCTTGAACGCAAGGAAGATAGTAATTTTATTGATAGCAAGTGCAGGAAGTAAAAGTTGATACAATTTGGCTATGACGAACGCTATTTATAGATTCTGGGTGGCGTCTGTTGAGATAATAGCCGTTGGGGATAAGGCCGTTCAAAATGGGTAACCGTCGGGTGTCTTATCCAGAAGGGTTGCAACCGCTTAACGGCTGTTTGCTGAATGGTTGCATCCTGAACTGCTGGTAACCGCTGGTTCAAATTGTGCTGACCGTTGGCGAGCCTAGAAACTTCTTCGGGGTCTGCCCGTAGGAAGTATCTGTCCGGGAAGATGTCTGTCCGGTGACACGTCAGCTTGTGCCACGTGGACGACACGTGTCACTCGCCAAAGTCCATTCAGTTTTTATCCAATACAAGGAGGTTCTAGGGGTGGATGGCGTGGGGACAGTGAGCGTGGACGTAGTACAACCCACACTAGCTGGTAATCAGTGCTGGCGATGTTGCAAAACACACTACTTAAGTATAAAACAGTTTTGGTAATCTGACCTATATATTGAGTGATTCACTGCTGTTTAGAATGACTCGCAGACTCTTGTTCTGTGACACGTCTGCCTAATTCAAGTAAAATTTTGCTCATTTAGTCCTTAATCCCTTTCGAACACTATCAAGCACCAAATACATGTATATACAATTGTAGGATAATTGTTCTTGATATTAGAAGCAAACAGAAAAGCAAGCAACTATGCATTTGCAGTGTTTCTTTGAGATATTTGACCATAGTATCTGGTCGATATGAATTTAATTTTGCATATTATTGCTCAACTAAATTAGGAGTAATAAGCATGTAAATGCAATGGATTATGTTTTAGGGGTGTAGTTGATAAAATATCTTTGTTGTACTGTTATACACCCGAATTCATAAATTAGAGGTTGGATCATAGGCTACATAGAAGAAAGTATATTGCAGTTTAAACTTTATAAACCATCTATTATTATGAAGTAAATTCCTAAAGCAACCAAAGATTGACTGCATTAAATTCTATATTTTCAATAATCAATGTTTGAACAAGAAAGTCCATTGATAGGTACTCTTGGAAAATAGCTTCTGCTTTCCTGCTTGACTTGGCAAATCATTACAAAGAGTTGAAAAAAACCATTAACAAAGACATCCATTATTATCATAAATTGACTGAAGTTTGAATGCTACCCCCGTATCATAAATAAAAATAAGCGTCTTATTGATTAAAACTTACTCAAGGTCTATGTTTATACTAAATCACATAACTTATTGTGATCAATTAAACTTAAATTGAAAATCCTACCTCTGTTCCATAATTTTTTACTTTTTGATTGTCCCAAAATAAGTGTTAATTTAGAGTACCGATGCAAAATTACTTTTGTTTTGTCAATATTGTCTTTGCTATTAAAGAGGAATTAAGTCTTGTCATACTTAATAATGTATTCCTTCTTGTCCACTTTATAAGATGTTTTGGATATTTTCATACATGTAAAGTGATACATATGTTGTGTGTAATAAAGAGGAGGATATTGAGAATTAAATTTGTAGTGAAATTGTATAAACTCCTAAAATTACAAGCAAAACCAGAAATTTATGTAAGAAGATTCGATCACCCATGTCGTTTGAACTTTGAACCAGGGATTTTAAAATAAATTTTGAACACTCTTTATCAGTAAATTAAAATTTTCCTTGAAGATTCAAAAGTTTATTTACAACGAAATAATTCTTTTTTACCTTATTTCAATAGTATAATTTTCCGATAAAAGTTTTCAAATTGAATCCCCTTATTTGCTAGTCCTTTATAAACTCTGGCTCTATTTTCAGTCCGCAGACCCAAGTCGCCTTACAATTTGCCATATTCAGATTTTCTTTCAACTCTACTCTCTCTCTTTCACTGATAATGCCTGAAGTCGATTCCGAATCACAAGTTTCTACATATTCCAGCAACAATAACGACCGGAAAATATCATGTGAAACTCTAGCAAACGGCGCCGCCGTAAAACCGGAGAAGCCCGACGAACTTCCACCAGATTTTCCACCGGAATCATTCTACTTATCAAAAGAAGCCGAATTCGATTGGTATGATAAAAACGCATTTTTAGAACGCAAGGAATCAGCAAAAGGCAATACTTCACAGTCAACAAATTTAATGAATTCAAGTTCTCAAAGAGCTCCATTAACGACTAATAAAACTACTACATTTTTCGGCTTACCGAGTAGTAGTTCAATTGATTCAAAGCGAAAATCATGTAAACCGGTGAATATCCGGTTTTTTCCAACGAAACGGTCTGAATCGGCTTTAAAAGCGGTTTCTGCACCTGAACCGGTTTCGCCGAAAGTATCGTGCATGGGAAGAGTACGATCGAAGAGAAGTCGTCGACGATCGATCGAAGCCGCAGCTAAAAAATGTGAAAGAGATATTGGAATTAAAAAGAAACCCGGATTTTATTCACGTGTATTCGCCATGTTCCGGTTTAGTAAGAGTCATAATATTAAGCCGGTTAAGTCTAGTAGTAGTATGGAGAAAAGGATACCGGAAGAGCCAGTGGTTGAGCCGAGAAAGAGTTACTCCGTGAGTGTTGAACCGGTTAGTGAACCGGCCGGTTTAGGAAACATGATGCGGTTTAAGTCGGGCCGGAGATCTGATTGCTGGGCCGCGGAGGAGATAAATGTGGTAGTTACAGAGTCAGTTGGATTCAGTGGGTCCCAATGGAAGAAATTGAATTACGGTCTTCATAAGGCGCGGAAAGTCTTATTATTAATATGAATAATTGTTGTTATTATGATTGTTAAAATTGGACTTCGTAAGGTCGTTAATCCGACGTGGCACTATAGTAGCATTTTCACTTTATTTTCAGCTATATTTTCACTTAGGCTGTTTTCAAGTTTTGCAGTTTTCTTCTTTTCCTTGCACCAGTTATGAGAGAATTATACTGTATAAATTGTTTATCAATGAAATAGGTATTACTATGCATTGATTAATCATGTAGGAATTATTATGGCGTGTGCAATTTTGCATTTGAATCAATTTAATAACGTTAAACAAACGTTGGTTAATTAGTTATGCAGATACAATTTCTTTTATACTCCAATCTTAAAGATATTAGTATTAGTTATGTTTGAGATTATTTTTTCTCATGAGGCCATCTAAAATTGTTTAATGTTATATATGCAAGAATCTTTGTTGGATCCTTTTGCTGATGCAACTAACCAAACGGTCCCTAAGCTAGCGTTCGGACATAGAATTGGTTGAAACTTGAAATAATGAGTTTTTGAAGTTGAGTTGGAAAATAATTTTTCAAACTTGAAGTTGTGTCTGGATATACATTTCACTTGAAAGGTTTTGTGGGTGAGAATTTTTCTTTTTCCCCAAATATTCTCAAATTCTGGCTTAGAACACTTTTTGGATATTTGAAGTTTTCCAATTTCAAATTTAGCCTAATAGTATAAACAAACAGTCTTTTCAATTTTTTTTTTTTCAAAAAGTGTCCCCAAAAAGTATAAACAAATGCGTCCTTTAAACTGAAGATTTCATAATAATGTAAATAGACTTGGTTTTGAAATTGAAATTTCTATTCTTTCTTACTGTAGTAACATTATAGTAAAAAATGATTGAGATGTGATGGTTAACTATGGCAAGTTTTCCTTTTGGGAGTTACTCCACACAGAAAACTCAGTCTCTTTTTTTATGATCACAAATCATATATTGTATTTCATCTAAATGACTAAGATACATAGTGCATTTTTCAACCCCCTACCCCCTCCCCTCCCACCCCCCACTTCCATTAGTAAAATTTTCTATTTTTTTCATTAGTAAGATTTTAGTGAAAAATTAATTTTCCATCACTTGTACAGTTGCCTCATCCTTAACCTTATAAGACTGGAAAAAAAAGAAAGCATAAAAGCCGATCTAAAATGTGGACCTGTAGATTCAATAAGGACCCACGAATATGAGAGATTCTCTTCTTAATTTTGAATGATATTTGTAGTACTATTAATTAGATTTAAAAAGTATATATGTGTTCAAATTTTCTGACATATTACACATTTGAGTAGTACTATTAGCTGTACATCACAGAATTTGAAGCTTTCTTACTTCAGTACTATACTTAGCTAAGCCTAAGCCAAATCCAAAGTCTACAATGTGACATTTTAAAATGTTGATGTTGCAAGTAGATCCAAGGGATGCAAAGGACTGGACTTGTATATTTTGACTGTCAAAATTTCAACACTGTCAAGTGTCAAGTTATGTGCAAACGATAATTGTAAATAAGTAACAGTTTAAACTAACAGTAAGTTGACGACTTCGGAAAAAGTAATTTGGTATAACAAAATAGTAGGAGTAGTAAACTACAGGGAAAACAGAACAAACTTTTTACATGTATACAAGTTAAATTCGTGACTAAAAAACATGCCCATAGGGAGAAGATAAAAACAGTGGCATATGGAGGGAACTAAGAAATCGTACAATCTGTCGAAGTCAGAGTTGCAGACTGAGAATCATCACATGAGTCTGCTTCTGATGCGCTGCTTCCACGTTGGTGCGGTATCTATTTGCACATAAACAATTAAACACAATTATAGAGCTCAACCTTAGCAATTGAACGACAGGAAGTGATAGTGAAAGTACATATCATTTGTTAATCAGATATTGAAAGTAGAAAAAGATTTAGAATTTCATTTGTTAATCAGATATTGAAAGTAGAAAAAGATTAAGAATTTAAACTTTATATTTTTTTCAACTTTTTAGGATGTTGAGAAGACTTGATTTAGCAGTTAGGAGTTAGCAGCTAGGATTTGTTAGTTAGTTATCCTAGTCAGCACTGATAAGCTGGAAGTTAGTTATAAGATATTTTAGGTAGTTAGCTGGATAAGTTAGTGGAGTAGATTGATTAGTGTTAGTATATAAAGAGTAGTAGCTTAGAGGAGAAGTAATTCAGTTTTCATTTTCCTTTGTAACAGTTTTGAGCTAAGAAGATATTCCAGAAATTCTCTCTAGCTCTCTTGTTCCTTAAGCTTTCGCACCTCAATTAATGGAGTTTTAACATGGTATCAGAGCTTTAGGCTCTTCGATCGAAGCTGGGATTACAAGTTCCTTAGCTCATTTCAGTAATAGAATTCATTTCCTTTCGTTTTGATTTTGTTTGTTCAATCCAGTGAATTTGTGAATTTCTCAAAAAATTCCCAAAACACCTCAAACAGTTCATCAGGAAGCTTAGATGAAATTGATCACCGTCATCCTCTCTACTTATTACCATCAGATACCCCTGGATTAGCCCTAGTATCAGTTCAATTGATTGGAACTGAAAACTATGCAGTTTGGAGCAGAGCAATGAAGATTTCATTGCGAGCTAAGAGAAAATTAGGTTTCATAGATGGATCATGTACGAAGGATCAATACACTGGAGATTTACTGGAGGAATGGGAGCGATGCAATGCAATCGTGCTTGCCTAGATCATGAACACTGTGACTAAAGAGCTGTTGAATGGAATTGTTTATGCTAAGGATGCACACGCAGTCTGGATTGACCTGCAGGATCGATTTGATAAGGTGAATGGGTCAAGGATCTATCATCTCCATAGAGAAATTGCAACAATTGCACAAGGTATTTCGAGTGTTTCTGTTTATCATTCTAGGCTGCGATTACTGTGGGATGAATACAGTTCCTTAGTCCCACCTCCTAGTTGTCAATGTGAGAAATCAAAGGATTTTATTGAGCACTTAGAGCAGAAAAAGCTATTTCAATTTTTAATGGGACTAAATGAGACCTATAACAACACTAGGAGTCAGATCTTACTCATGTCACCATTTCCATCAGTTAGCAAGGCTTTTGCAATGGTTATTCATGAAGAGAGTCAAAGAAAGGTAGTCAATGTGCCACAAAACATAGTGAATGAGCAGCCTGATTTTGTTGCCTTAGCTGCTAATAGGAGATATCAGCAAAGATCAAAGAAATATAATGATCTATACTGTGATTACTGTAACATTAAAGGCCACACTAGAGATTATTGCTGGAAGAACCCAGAGAATAGGAACAAGAAGAAACAGGAGAAGCAGGGCTACAATCATATTAATGCAGCCAATGCAGTTCAAAATGAAGACTATTACTCCAGAGGAGAACAATATTCATACACTGATAGTACTGGATCAGGACCTATTCTTAAGAATGACATGACAGAAAACAGGGCAGACAACCAATTTACTGAGGCACAGATTGATCAGATCATGAACATGATCAATAGAAGGAAGGACAAGGAGCCTGCTGTCAACATGGCAGGTAAGGCTAGCTCTCATGTGATGCAGTCTACTAGTGATTACTGGATTATTGATACAGGTGCTACAAATCATATGGCCTCTAATTCCAACATGTTGAACAACATATCTCACCTGCATGATCACCAAAGAGGCAACATACACTTACCAAATGGTAACACAGTTCCTGTAACATACAAGGGTACCTGCAACATTACAGATGATGATATGATAACTAATGTCTTATGTGTTCCAGACTTCAAGTGTAATTTGCTGTCAGTTTCCAAATTGACAAAAGAGAGAAACTGTGCAGTAACATTTTTCCCAACATGTTGTCTGTTACAGGACCTCTCTACTGGGAAGGTGAGAAAGATTGGTGAAGAAAATGATATTGTATTTGCTGTATCATGGAGGAGGTCAAGGTGATAAACTAGTTCAAGTCAATTCTTGTTCAATAAAAGAGGGGAAGGCTGATTACTATACCTGGCATAAGAGATTAGGACATGTACCAGTTGGAGTCATGAAGCAGCTAGACTGGTTGAAGAACAGTAATTCTCAAGATTGCTCTTTCAATAACTATACAGTATGTCCTTTAGCAAGACAAAATAGAAGGCCTTTTCCCCACAGTGTTAGTAGGTCAAACTCTGTGTTTCAGCTAGTTCATGTAGACATCTGGGGTCCTTACAAGGTCCCTACATATAATGGATACAGATATTTTCTTACCCTGGTTGATGATCACTCTAAAATGATTTGGCTATATCTGATGAGATTGAAAAGTGATGATGTTGTGTTGCTTAAATCATTTATTAAGATGGTGCATGTGCACTTTGGAACTCTAGTTAAAATGATAAAAACAGACAATGGAGCAGAATTCTTTAGCTCTGACTTCAGCAGTTTTTTAACTGAACAAGGGATACTGCATTAAAGCAGTTATCCACACACCCCACAACAGAATGAGGTGGTTGAGAGAAGACATAAACACATTCTTAAAATGGCTAAAGCCTTGAGATTTCAGGCCAGCATTCCCCTGCACTTCTGGGGAGATTGTGTACTGTCTGCAGTCTACTTAATCAATAGATTGCCTTCATCTGTACTAGCAGGAAAATCACTCTTTGAGGTTTTCCACAAGTCTAAGCCAAAGTTTGATCACTTGAGAATCCTAGGGTGTTTATGTTATGCCATAGTGACTGCAAGAACTGACAAGTTTGCACCCAGAGCTGTTGCAGCTGTTCACATGGGTTATTCAGCATCACAGAAGGCCTATAGACTTTATGATCTTAAGGAGAAGAAGTTTTTTGTCAGTAGTGATGTTCACTTCAAGGAGACTGTATTTCCCTTCACCCTAATGCACTCAGACAAACCATTACCTATGTTTCTAGACCTGTCTTTTGACTCATCTATACCAGATAAGACTCCTGTATTAGATTAACATGTGCCTACTGTGCACAATGATCTTCATATAGAAGATGTTGCAGTCCCAGCGGAACCCCTAGTTAACACTATTGTTCCTCCCGATGCTGATGTCCCTACTCAAGCACAGACCTTGAAAAGATCCATCAGAACCTCAAAGCCACCTATCTGGATGACAGATTATGTATGCCCCAACAGGAAGTACCAATCTTATCTTGCAAATGCATCATCTGAGATAGAACCCTCCAGTTATGATGAGGCTATTAAGGATCCTAGATTGGTTGAGGCCATGAAGGCTGAGATCAAAGCTTTAGTGGACAACAACACATGGGAAATAGTTGATGTACCCAAGGGGAAGACTCCCATAGGCTGCAAATGGGTCTTTAAGATCAAGTACAAGTCTAGTGGTGAAATTGAGAGGTTCAAGGCTCGGCTGGTGGCCAAAGGCTACAGCCAACAAGAGGGTCTTGATTACCAAGAGACTTTTTCCCCTGTTATTAAAATGGTCACCATAAGAGCAGTCCTTGCATTAGCTGCTCTGCATAACTGGGACTTGTTCCAAATGGATGTGTACAATGCCTTCTTGCAAGGTGATCTTGAAGAAGAGGTCTATATACAGCTTCCACCTGGCTTTGTCAGTCCAGGGGGAAAACACAAAGGTTGTAGACTGATCAAATCCTTATATGGACTCAAACAAGCTTCAAGACAGTGGAACCTGAAGCTCACACAAGCTCTTTTGGCCTCAGGTTTTACACAGAGCAGACATGATCACTCCTTATTCATATTGAGACAAGGACATGCTCAGGTGTTCATTCTTGTGTATGTTGATGACCTTCTCATCACTGAAAATGATTCAATGTTGATTCAGAAAGCAAAAAGTGTTCTACAAAGAGCTTTCAAGATCAAAGACTTGGGAACTTTAAGATATTTTCTTGGAATAGAAGTCTGCAGGTCACAGGAGGGCATTTTACTATGTCAGAGAAAATATGCTCTAGAATTAATATCTGAGCTGGGATTATCAGGAGCTAAACCTGCATTGACTCCACTGGAATAGAACATGAAACTGACATCCTTAGAATTAGATCAGTATTGTGGAACACAAGGAGATGAGGTTCTATCTGATGTTAGAGGCTACAAGAGGTTGATTGGAAAACTATTGTACTTAACTTTAACCAGGCCAGATATCTCATATAGTGTGCAAACCTTAAGCCAATTCATGCAAGCCCCTAAAAGATCACACTTAGAGGCAGCCTACAGGGTTTTCAGGTATATAAAGAACCAACCTGGATTGGGGATTCTAATGAGCTCAAAAGGGAATCCAAACCTGAGTGCATTCTGTGATGCAGACTGGGCTAGCTGTCCTAACACAAGGAGATCAGTGACTGGCTACATTGTTAGATTTGGAAACTCATTGATATCATGGAAATCAAAGAAGCAAAATACAGTGGCAAGAAGTTCAGCTGAAGCTGAATACAGGAGCATGGCACTGACAGTGTGTGAGCTAATTTGGATGCAAGGTTTGTTCAGGGACTTAGGTGTTAAAATAAGAACTCCAGTACACGTGTTCAGTGATAGCAAGTCTGATGTAATCTAAAATACGCGGAAACGAAAAGACGATACGAAATGCGGAAACGAGAACAAGATAGGCGATATCGTTAAAGATATCGAGATAAAAAGCAAGACGAGGCTTGAACGTTTACCTAAGTAGCACCGAGGAACTCGTCTCGATACACCCCGGGTGAAGTCAAGGATCACCTATACTACGCAACTACCCTCAAGAGGCACCCGGCTCTTGCAAATAGAATGATCAAAGAGGTTACGATGTCCAACTTGGAATCCACCAAGTGAAATCATGCCCGTTCACGGGTTCAACATTGAGATTTACTCAAAGAAAATATCATTCTACATTCAAGGTTAGCTAAAAATGCAATAAATGAACTAAGGGAGTATTTATAGTTTCCCATTACAACATTTGCCAAGTTTCTGGTCCGCACTGCTCCACTGGTCTTCGCGATCGCGTGCAAGGAATAGCGATCGCGTGGGCACTTCAAGGCTGAGGCGCGCGATCGCGCGGAGGGTGGCGCGAACGCGAGGGGCAAGGATTTCCTGAGGCGCGCTATCACGCGGAGAGTGGCGCGAAGGCGAAGGGCAAAGATTTACTCATCGCGATCGCGCAGACATGCACGCGATCGCGAAGAACAGATCTCCCTCGTCAGGCAGTAAGCTCAGAAAGTGCTGCCCTGTTTTGTCCTGCTTTGGCTCCCCTGTTTCCTGCACTGGTTTCAGCCCTGCCTCCACTTTGATTGAGCTCTAATGTGTGGTCTTAAAGTCGTCTCCCGAGCTCATATCATCCATGCCTTGACTCCCGGACCAAGTGTGGGTGTCGATGCAATTTGCCTCGCATCATCCTCCCCTTCTTAAGGAAATTTCGTCCTCGAAATTAAGGCGTCCTCCTCCAAGGTAGCATCACCTACATCAAAAGGCAACAAAAACAAAAATTCCTACTACAAGAGTAGGTTAGTGCACTAAGTGTGGGAAAACACACTTTTGTGGTACAACCAAGTATCAATGGCGACAAAGAAGCCCACGCTCCCAAAAGAACTAGCAAGTACTTGGTTTAACAACAAAGTACTCCCAACACAAGAACAAGCAAAGAGATTAATAGGGCATGGCATATGCAAGATTAAGCTATCAAATTCCCTACAATCTCTAAGTTCAAGATTAGCACACCAAGACCTTCCACTACGCGAGTAGGTAGATCCAACAAGAGTGAGTGCAAGCACGGTGGAAAATTCGCTCTTGTTATAGAGCCAAGTATCAATACCATTCAAGAAGCTCATGTCCCCAAAGGGAACAACAAGTTCTTGGCTCCATAGTGTCAAGCACTCACAACCATAACAAGCAAGGGAATCATTAGGACATAGAACATTCAAGACCAAGCAATCAAAGTTCCGATGACCACCCCTAAGCTCATGATTAACATACCAAACCTTCAAGGCAATATTTTCAAAATGTAGCGCAATGGTTTTGGCATGCTCAATCCTCAAAGTGTGGTTAACATATGGGAGGGAATAGACAAAGTGGTGCAATACACATTTAGCATCAAGTACCCCACTCCCCTGCTTAAAAGCCCTCATACTCACACTAAGAGGTACCTCCTCACCTCCAATTTCATCCTCGAGACAACCCCCCTCACAAAGTAAACTCTCAAGGAAGGCATTAATAATGGCCTCTTCATCATCATAACCCGAACCAACAAGAGTAGGGTCACTAGAAGAATCATCTACCTCACTCGGAGTTTCAAACAAAGAGTTGTCTACGGGATCAAATTCCTCACACCACGGAGGTTCTATTTCATCCTCAACTCTAGTCCGATACAAATCACCTTCACAATTAAAGAGGCCCTCATGCAATGGGAATGTAAACGCATGTACCTCAATTTCATAGTCAAACAACGGCATTGTATCAAGACTAGGTCCATCATCCGCACTTGAGGAGTCATCATAGACAACTTTGTCCAATTCATGCAATTTGGACTCCTCAAGGTCACTACCTTCCCCACTACAACACATAGGTCCACCAATGGCAAGTAAATCAATAAGGGTGTGATCACACATCTCATCCTCCCCTTTATCAAAAATTGGTGGTGTGTCATAACAAGGTCCACAAGCAAGGTCAACTAACACACTTTCACTAGAGAGAGGTTCTTTGAATACCGGGCTCACATCATGATGCGGCCTTTCACTCCCCTCTACTAGGTCACATGCAAGCACAAGTTGACCCTTAGACTCTTCACTAGTTGCAAAGTCAATATAGGCATCACAAGCAACAACTAGTTTTGAGTCTCTACAAGACAAGGGATCAACATGTTCATGAGAGGGAAAGGTAACACTTACATTTGAGTCGCTTCCGTGAGCACTCACATCGTTTGAAGTGTCATGCTTGAGTCCTCCTTCATGAAACTCACAATGTCGAGCTCCATCCCCTTGTCCTTCTTCCTTATCAACCGGTTGAGGCTCCACTAGCTCGCCTCCAAGAGTACCTACACATAAGCCAAAACAAATAGAAGGAGAAAAAGATAAATCATGGTTAGAACAAAGTGTGTCCTCACCCTCACTCGAGATTTTCTCTCTCCTCACTTCTCTCATCTTTTGATCAAGGCCAATCGTAGGTCCGGGTGGTGCTTCACTCTCATCTCGCAAGGGCATGACCATAAGATTGTTGGTTCCGGGCTCAAGCACCATGGGTGACTTGGCTTTAGCGGCTTCCCTCAACTCTCTCATAATCCTATAGTCATTACTTACTTGCTTCGGTGTCAAGGGCTTGAGTATATACTTTCTAGAGCCGTGCAAGACCGTGTAAGAGTTGGTCCTACCATCATGTACTACGCTCCGATCATATTGCCATGGCCTCCCAAACAAGAGATGGCAAGCTTGCATAGGGACTACATCGAACATTACCTTGTCTCGGTAGTTTTCAATACTAAACTCCACCAAAGCTTGCTTCTCCACCCTCAACTCTCCACACTCACTCAACCATTGTAAACGGTATGGATGTGGATGTGCTCTAGTAGGCAATTGCACTTGGGAAAGCAAGGTCTCACTCACTATGTTAGCACAACTTCCCGAATCAATGATCATTGAGCACACTAGACCCATCACTCGACACCTAGCATGGAAGAGATTCTCCCTTTGCACATGCTCCGACTCTTCATGACTCATGGCACCCAAACTCCTCCGTACCACAAGTGTCATTTTAAACTCATCACCTTGCTCACTATTACCTTGGGGAATGCCCAAGTTGTGGGGAATGCCCACTTGTTGGGGAATGCCCATGTTGTTGGGAATGCCCACTTGTTGGGGGTTGCCCAACGGTTGGGGATTGCCCAACACTTCATCACTAGTACCTCTTTCGGTACCCTTTTGGACACTCGGGGTCCATTTTCTTTCAAGGCGCTCAAGCCGTTGGTCCAAAGACCTTACCCCGGCCATTATGTAGGCCAAAGTACTCAACGTGTCCTCATCGGTATCATACACGTCTCCGGCCATATACCTACACAAATCAAAAACAAGAAAGAGGTTAGAGTAAAAGCCCTCACTCGCTCCCTCACCTTTGAAGTGTCACTCGGGTACACTCAATTTAGTGACGGGGGATTTATCACTCAAGCTTGATCTCAAAGGCTTCCTCGTAGTTGAACAACCACCTCAATAACCACTCAAGTCACGAAAACCAAATACTCTTTGGGGTGAGTGGAATTGATGGGACTCGATGGGCGAACGGCTTTATAAGTGAGCACTTGAGCCAAAATATACTACGAGTCTTCTTTGAGCTCTACTCTCCTTCTAGGCACGAGTATCCTATTCGCACAAAGGATTAGTACTAATTAGGTAGGAGTGTTACCCTCAAAGTACTAACCGGAAGTGACGCGATCAAACGGTAAAAGATCGAATCGCCACTAAATGGATTCGGAATTGGATGATTTTTGGTTAGTGATCTAGAAACTCACCATATTAGAGGATACAATTGGAGTTTTGGTGAGCGGAAACTGTTACGAACGCTTTGCGAACAATCTGCCCAAGTTCAGGAATTCTGCAGAATTGAGAACTCTTCGCGATCGCGTGATGTAAGTCGCGATCGCGATGAACAAGATGACAATGGGGCGCGTTCGCGTGAGTCTGTGCGCGATCGCGCAGGCTTGCAGTCCAGAACCAGAACCCCGACTGAAAACTCAGTTTTTGGCACACAAATCACCCAAATTCAGTTTGTTGTTCAGTTCTAAAGCTTCCAAAGGGTGTTTTCAACTGAAGTAAACAATCCCCAATGGTTTTATCAAACAAACAATGAGCGAACAACTCGTTTTCAAGAATTTGGAGTAAATTCTTCTAAGTTTCAAGAACTTCAAAATTTTCAAAGTTCGATTTTCAATCCGCTACTCCAAATGATGATATGGGGATATCAAAATAACAGGAAAACTATATAGAACAATCCCCAATACCAAACAATCAAGAATTCACAACACAAAACAAGTTCTATCAAATTTTGTGAATTCTCAACTTTTGAGATTTGGTTTTCAAGATTTTGATTCACGACTTCAAATCGTGTTTCGTGGGTACCAAATCAACGGGAATATGATAACAAACAATCCCCAGTAACAATCAACAACAAAATCGCAACAAGGAACGATTTCTAGCAATTTTTGTGATTTTCAAGTTTTGAATTTTTTTGTGTTTTCTTCTAAACAAGAACAACAAACAACACAATGATAACAATAACGAGAACAAGACCGAGGATTCGTAAGAACGAAGCCTAGCCGTTCTCTGATACCAACTGATGTAATCTAAAATACGCGGAAACGAAAAGACGATACGAAATGCGGAAACGAGAACAAGATAGGCGATATCGTTAAAGATATCGAGATAAAAAGCAAGACGAGGCTTGAACGTTTACCTAAGTAGCACCGAGGAACTCGTCTCGATACACCCCGGGTGAAGTCAAGGATCACCTATACTACGCAACTACCCTCAAGAGGCACCCGGCTCTTGCAAATAGAATGATCAAAGAGGTTACGATGTCCAACTTGGAATCCACCAAGTGAAATCATGCCCGTTCACGGGTTCAACATTGAGATTTACTCAAAGAAAATATCATTCTACATTCAAGGTTAGCTAAAAATGCAATAAATGAACTAAGGGAGTATTTATAGTTTCCCATTACAACATTTGCCAAGTTTCTGGTCCGCACTGCTCCACTGGTCTTCGCGATCGCGTGCAAGGAATAGCGATCGCGTGGGCACTTCAAGGCTGAGGCGCGCGATCGCGCGGAGGGTGGCGCGAACGCGAGGGGCAAGGATTTCCTGAGGCGCGCTATCGCGCGGAGAGTGGCGCGAAGGCGAAGGGCAAAGATTTACTCATCGCGATCGCGCAGACATGCACGCGATCGCGAAGAACAGATCTCCCTCGTCAGGCAGTAAGCTGAGAAAGTGCTGCCCTGTTTTGTCCTGCTTTGGCTCCCCTGTTTCCTGCACTGGTTTCAGCCCTGCCTCCACTTTGATTGAGCTCTAATGTGTGGTCTTCAAGTCGTCTCCCGAGCTCATATCATCCATGCCTTGACTCCCGGACCAAGTGTGGGTGTCGATGCAATTTGCCCCGTATCAAAGTCAGCCATAGAGATTGCAAATAATCCAGTGTTCCACGAGAGAGCAAAACATATAGAAATTGACTGCCACTTCATTCGAGAAAAGGTTCAGCTGGGAATGATTCGACCACATCATGTGTCATCAAATGAACAAGAAGCTGACATACTAACCAAAGCACTTGGAGGAGCTCAACATTATCATCTGTTATCCAAGCTAGGTGTGTTGAATGTCTTCACACCACCTAGCTTGAAGGGGGGGGGGGGGGTTGAGAAGACTTGATTTAGCAGTTAGGAGTTAGCAGCTAGGATTAGTTAGTTAGTTATCCTAGTCAGCACTGATGAGCTGGAAGTTAGTTATAAGATATTTTAGGTAGTTAGCTGGATAAGTTAGTGGAGTAGATTGATTAGTGTTAGTATATAAAGAGTAGTAGCTTAGAGGAGAAGTAATTCAGTTTTCATTTTCCTTTATAACAGTTTTGAGCTAAGAAGATATTCTATAAATTCTCTCTCTAGCTCTCTTGTTCCTTAAGCTTTCGCATCTCCATTAATGGAGTTTTAACACAGGATTCTACCATACTTAATTTGACGTATTGCTTTGAAATCTATTTAATAATTTTTTTCTATATATTTATAAGGTTTGAGCCAAAACTGTTAGGTTAAAACAAACTCAGCTAATGAACGCACTAGGTCCGCTCTTAGATTGAAAGGTGTTACTGATATTCTTATCATAGAATCAAAGAGTAACCTTGAGTTATAGTGTCTAGCTATGAGTTGAGTATTTGGGAATTTATAGTTTTCCTTTTTCACTTGCAGTCTCAACATCTTACATTTAGCTTTTTCATTGCTCTCCTGTCTCATTCTAATATGCTAAAAATTTCTTCTATTTTTATCAGATCAATATAGTCCCATATCTACTCTGTCCCACTATGTTTTCCTTTGTTCGCTTGTCCCTCGCTGCTCTGCCCCATCGCATTGCCTTAAGGGGACTAGTGAGGAGATGGAGAGTAAATATTGTAAATCATTGACTCAAAATTCAAGTCATGGTAAAGCTTTCAATCTTGTCATTTAGTTGGAAAATTATTCAAACGACACCAGTTATGAAGGGTCCAACACGTTTTCTATTTTCTCTTTCCAAATTTTATGAGGTTTTGAGTAGCTAGCAGATATTCTTAAAAATCACTTCGTGGCTCCATAAGTGAATATTGTGACAAGTTAATTACTCCTAATTTTGTCTAATACTCTATCTTTTACTAGCTTTATTGTGTTTGTTGAGCTACTATTTCTTGTTATTGATCTTGGACTTCGTCAGTGGTACCACGATTGACTGCAATCTACTTCATGTTTGAAGAAATGAAAGAATAATAATGTGACTTAACTAGAAGTTGTACATGTTTTCAACTCCATTTTCTATATTGACTATGCTTTATTCTTGTTCATTGAAGAGACTAGAAACCTCATACTATTCCTTTTGGTTATATTCTAAATGGACATTGACTTTATTCATATTCACCGTTTATTGTTTAAGTAACATTATTAGGAGCATATGGATAAAGACCATACAAGTTTTGACATTTCCCACGGGGCTGTTGGTGATATATTCTTCTCTCAGTAAATAGTGGCGAAGCCAAACATTTTGCTAAAGGTGCTCAAGGTTTAATATATATGTATTGACATATATAGACAATATAATTGTCTGGCAAAGGGTGTTCAACTGACTACCCTTCGTTGCTGTACCTCCGTCCCTGCCCAGTATAGTACTTCCTGTTCCTTTTCCCATCCACCTGATGAAAGGCTCACATCATACAATTTTGAAAGAGCAGAAACTCTGAGTCTGGTGGTAAGTACCATATCCTGTGAAAGAACTCACAAAATAACTGCAGAAACAGGAAGCAGAGCAGTTCTGACAAATTAGACCTCTCTAACTTAGCCAATTTTGTTACAAAAGGTTGGAGCAAAGTTGCAGGAAAAAATTTTCACTCTAATGTGTTTACAATGTTATAAAAGTCAAAAAGATCAGTAAATCTCACCCCTTAAAGAGCATAAGTTGACTGTAAATATTCCACAATATCTGCACTTTCGAACATTTGTACTCCAGAATTTGGATCTTCTAAGTATGGCACCTATGGAAAATATAGAAGCAGAGTTAGGTTATATTTACTTTATTCACTAAACGGTGCATAATATTTCGATAGACATGAAAATGGGATGATTTAATGGATAAACCTGGAAATGTCCAACTCTCTGGTACAATTCTTGACGTTTAGGGCTACCACGAGCACAACTGCATTGGATTAAGCAGACAAAGTGAGTGAAAAGATTAGAATATTTCAAATATACAGGAAGGACGTGCATGTCAACTTTAAAACTAGAAAAGTAGAAATTTCTCAACCCGCGCAACTAGAAAAGAAGAATCTGATATCTATAAACGAGTAGCTAATCTCACATAGACATTATGAAATAATTTAACTTGTATCTAACAGCATAAATAGAATAAACTAAGATTATTCAAATATAAGAAAAAGATCATGTAAAGCATACTATAATCAGCCCCTCACTTGTTACAAATTGCCTCCTACGTCATGCAACAAGTAGTTTTTATTACTCATCCATTTTCGTAGGAGTACCTACCTGCGGAGTATGTGAGGTAGCTCTAGTTCTACAAGTACTTCACGTACAACTTTACAAATCGGAGAAGCCTGAAAGAACGATTGATACAACTACCTGTCAGTAAAGGAATGCCAACAGAACTGTATCTTACACAATCATCGAATTGCAGATTTAACAGAGTGCTTAATTTGAGTCATATACACTCCATCTGAAACCATGATGCTTTTAGATGAGTATGTTACCTCATATGCCCATATCTCCAGAGGCTCGGGTGGCAGTTTAGATGGTGTATAGGAACTTCCCTGAAAAATTCAAAGAACAGAAGTGGAGTCTGGACGGTTCAAATTCTAAATGATACTCATGAAACAAGATAACCACAACTTTCTTTTTCATCTTTTTGCCTAGCACTCCTTACATGTTTTCGCAATGAGAGAAAAGACATACCTTCCCCATTCGACCAAACATTGCAAAGCCTTCAGTCAACGTCTGAAAGGACAAGATCCAACACTCAACAATTTGTTCATCTAAGATTCACCCTTTCTAATAGATCTAACCTAATTGAGGAGTAAATATTCTGTTTCTTACAGTAAGAGGACCAAGGGACAACAGAAGCGGGACATTTCCATCACCTGCACAAGGAAATCAACAGAGTAAATGCACAAGATACAATGAACATAGTTTAAGCGAACTATAGGAGTTCAATGAGTATGCTAGTTTAGCAACTCTCTAAAGGGTCATTCCATGTTAGAGGTAACACGTGCCAGTCCTAAAACTAAAGATTGCTACCTTTTCGGAATAAAAACTACATGGACAGGGTGTATAAATAGCCTAAAATTTCAGGTATCGTCAACATGAATTTTAACAGTGATAAGAGTTATAGTTCAGGTATAAATGCAGGTCCGTACCATATCTTCCAGCCAAATACCTAATAATCTCATCAGATTCATACATTGCAACACCAGCGTTTGGATCAACCTGCGGTTTAATAACATAACAAGATTAGATACCACTTTATAAAGGCTGGATAAAAATTGAAATGCTGTACCAGACCTCGTTAGTAAAAGGTGTGGTAAATATGTGTTATATTTTAGATATGTCACATGTACCGTGAGTTACAAAATCGGTGTTCAAATGCTCATTACAGAATGCATAAAGAAGAAAAATGAATCAGCTATGGGACCAACTCGCTGGACAAAACAAAGAGCCACTACTACCCCACCAAGAACTATCTGAAGCATCACATTTCTATTTTAACCACATAGATTTGGTAGACCATGATGTAATGTTAAATACCTAAAGAAAATTAGCAATTCGTCTCAAGAACATAATAAACAGAGTTTCTTAGTTGGTAAGAGAATTACATGCACTGCTCTTCGACAAATTGGTTGATCATTTATCTGAAAAGAAAAGACACATCAAAGAGTCTATTCCTCCATATTTTTGTTTAATATCGTGGGATCATGATTTTATCATATGATCTTTCTTCACAAAAATCATCAAGAGAGTACAAGGGAGACAATGCTTGGCATCTTGAACATGAGTACTTTCAATAAATTGCAAAGGATACAGAAATATTATAATTGTCATAGTTTCTGATTTAAAGCAAGCAATAAAATTATGGTCTATGGCTGCTATCAAGGAGTTTTCTAACCATATACGGGAACTGCTGTTTTCCACCCATCTGAGCAACCTTGGGACGGAAATTTGGACCATTTCTTGGGCAAGGATAAAAGAGGACGTCAAGGTCCAAAAAGGCAACTATTTCTCTAACCTGCAAAAACTTGAAATTTTAAACTGACACATGAAAATACCACTTCTTTGAAAACAAAGGAAAAGATAAGATGAATAGATTATAGGATATAACAACTAAAAGAATCAGTAATAATTGGATGATAGAGAATGTGAGCGACATTTATGAACCTCCTATGAATGAGTGAAAGAATAAATTCATCTGCTGGTACCTTCTTGCAAAAAGGGCAGCTGAAGTGTTCCCCGCATGTTCCATGCCAGCAACATAATGAGATTAAACAGGTGAATTCAGTCTAAATTGTTCAGTAATATACATATGCAAACAGTATATGTTAAAAAACAATCGAGAAGAGCTGATGATATAAAACCTGAAAGTACCTTTCATATTCATATATCTCGATTGGGTTCTCAGGTCGTGGACCTGAAATGGAACTCTCTTTCACTTTGAGACCTGTTTAAAACATCACATATCAAAAAGCTTCATACAGAACTTTTTTCTGAAGTTCAAAGAAGAACTTGGACAGTGTCATCAATAGGAATGTGTTAGAAATAGTATATCAAACAACATGGCAAATAAGTCCCTTTTGTTGCTTGATTGTCTCAATAACGACAAAACCTATATACACCACACGTTAGAGATACAGATATATTTGATCAAGTAGTACAAGAGTTGCACGGAAGTTCTAGGCCAGACCACAGTACACATATGTGTTACACTGATACATTGTCTTCCATTACTTAATTGAGCAAGACATAGAACATGGTTTCTGCTTAACTAATGAATATTGTAACTTGTCTTTTTTAATTGCTCATTGACTGAGGGCTAATTTCATTTCCGTTTTCTATTTGGACATACTCCTTATTTTCTTTTTACATAGGCTAGTCTCTGTTTCTTTCCGTTTTCAGAATTTACACATATCAACTTCAGCTATCTGATATCACCGATTCACCATGAGCTGTATCTGCATAGTCATTTGGTAATCTAAGTATACGCTTGGTTCAACTTTCTCCTCGACATTATACGAACAAGCACAGTGCATAAATAAAGAATGATAACTACCAGCAATTTCAAGTGCATACTGGTCTGATGGAATCTCATTCTTGGAGACAAGAGATGCTGAATACCTGCAATAATAAATAAGAATGATTATCCTAGAGTCTCAACATATGCATTTCAGAGAACTTTTGTACACAATTGAATTTCGAAACCACTAACAGCTGTCAATCCAATTGATTATTCTGCAAAAGAAAGTTTGAACCGCTTGCGTGCAAACAGTTATTCCGTAAGAACGCAAGATGCTATGTTTGTAACGCCAAGTAGAACAACGACGACTATTAGTACTACTAGTACCATACCTCAATCCTAGATAAGTTGGTGCGCAGTATAAATCCTTAACATCCATTTCCATCCATTTGGACCCATTTCATTCCAGTACTTAACAATTTCTCTCTTAAGATAAAGACAGAAGAGCCAAATTGACACCTTTAATTGTATGCTTTTGTCATGCCCACATCTGTACTTAGGGGTGTGTCATTTAAACACCTCTACTCGTCCAAAACCTTACTTTTAAACACCTTCCTGGCTTATGTGGCAACGCTTGTAGTGCAAACGCCTCCACGTCGGCTTCCACGTCAATAAATATTCCACGTAGACAAGCCACGTCGACTGGGGCAAAATAACACCCAAATCAGATCCCTTACCCCGATCATATTCTCATTTCCCATTTTTTCTTTCTCTCTCTCTCTTCCTTTTCATCTCCCTAATTAACACTAACATAACACCCAAATCAGATCGGGATTAACAAACGTCTCTTCATCGGCTTGTTGCCCATTTCACAGATAAACCCCAATTTACAATTATTGTAATGTTACACTTGTTTATTTCCTTTTTGTTCGAATTTAGGGGTTTTGTTCGAAATTAGATTTTTTTAATCTAAGTTTTGATATTAGTGAAAATATATCTTTAAGTGGTCCGCAACAAGTCCACAATAACACATTGGCATTTTCATGGTTGAAAAAAAGAGAAGGAGAAATTAACAAAGAAAGAGAAGGAAAAATTAACATAGAGGAGCTTGGAGCCTTCAAAAATGGTGATTTTAACTTGTGGGAAAGGAAGGGCTTTAAAAAGCCCAAAAAAGAGTCGTTAGGGGACTGTTACATTTGGTTCACGCCGCTGTGCCAACTAAACTTCAGCTTTGCCACATAAGGCTCGGAGGTATTTAAAAGTAAGTAGAGGTGTTTAAATGACACAGCCGTAAGTATAGGCGTGGGCACGATAAAAACATACAAATAGAGGTGCCAATTTGGCTATTTTAGACAAAACTAGGGATTATCTGAAACTAGAGTCTTGATTCTTTCTACTAATACAGACAAGGGTGGATCTAGTATATAATTTATGGAATTCATCTACGCTCAGTGATTTTTGCTCAAACCATGTACATGCGCTAAAAGATTCACTAAATAAGTACAAATAATAGATTTCGAGTGTGCTTCGCGCATGTTAGAGATTTGAATCCTGCCATAGACAAATATGTAAAAAAGAGTGGAGGTGTGAGCCCATTATCCACCAGTTTCGAACTCATCGCTACTGGCCTCGGAGATTCATCAGTTATATATATTAAAAAAAAAAAAACAAATTCATAAAGTTCAAATCGTGGCTTCGCTTCTTCATTCTAACTGGTTGGTACTCACCTATATGAATATTGTTATGTTTCCATTCGTGATTCTAGGTGCGAAATATTAGTCTCTCCATTTCAATTTATGTGAAAATATTTGACTTGACTGACACAAAGTTTAATAAAGAAGGGATGTTCTTTGAAGTTTGTGGTCTAAAATAAGCTTTGGTATTTGTGGCTATAAATCATATCATAAATGATATAATGGTAAATTTGGAATTAAAATATTTCTACATATTTAGGGATGACGTCATTTTTTTTGAAAAGACTAAAAAAAATAAGGTTCACATAAACGAGGGGAGTACAAGATTGAAGTAAATGAAGAAAGTGGCAATTTTACCCAGAAACAAGAAGACCGGTCCCAGGGCGAAATATTAGGGGAAGAGAAGCTCCAATTATGTCTAACACCTGATTGGGTCTCACAGAAAAAGGCTTAGGCTGTGGGTTCTTGAAATTGGGTGTTGGTGTAAATAAAGTAGCCGATTCAGGTTCCTTATTTGTAGTGCTCACAGCTGAGCTATCTGAAGATCGAGCCAATGATTTCACAAACGAACTTCTGTTTATATTGTTTGATATTTTGTGACTCAAAAGTACTCCCTCCGTCCCAAATTAGTTGTCACTTTAGCAAAATGTGTTTGTCCCAAATTAGTTGTCACTTTAGAATTTCAAGGCTAAATTGATTAGTTTTTTCCAACTATACCCCTAATAATTAAAAAAATTCTCAAAAAAAGTTAATGGTGAAACATTAAATAGGGATAAGATAGTAAAATAAACACCCTATTTAATGTTTTTCTTAATGGGCGTGAAAAAGCCTAAAGCGACAACTAAAATGGGACGGAGGGAGTAGCTGCAAACTTGGAGTGTGTGCAGTGTACAGAACTCCTGTCATGGTTTTCTAACAAAGCTCCGGTGATATTTTTCAGTAAAAACAATTGTGAAAGTGTTAGTGTGGCCAGAAATAGGACAGGTAATTCGGTTAGGAGACTTTTATTATTTAATTATTTTATTTATTTACTTATTTAAGTTAGATCATAAATTTTAGTAACAAGGAAAACTATTAATCCTTAAATTATAGTACTAACATGTCGTAATGCAAAAGAACCCCTTAGACTTTTGTAAAGTGGTATGCTTAACGTCCAACTAAAGTTTCACATTTTCCCCCTTTGTATTTTTCTAACTATGATCATTCCTCCTAACCAGTACTAGTTTTGATCTAGAATCCATTAACCCGAATAATTTAGATTCTTGCATTGTATAGAGTAGAATCAATTAAAAAGGGAGATAGGCTTGCTATTATTATTTTGTCTTAATTTATGTGGCATTATTTATTTTTTGGTCGATCCAAAAAAAATGTCACATTTCAATAAGTCGAAACAATTTATCTTTGTGGAATGATTTCTAGCAACAAAAATTTCTATGGCTTGTTTTAGACCACAAATACCAAAAGTTTTCTTTCTTTTTTAAACTTCGTACTAAGGCTGTCCAATAGCCCGGTTTGCACCGGACCGGACCGGTAACGGACCGGCAACCGGACCGAACCGGCACGGACCGGCACAAGCCGGGCCAAATTAAAAAAAAAGTCAGTCCGTTCCCCGACCCGGCACCCCCAAAATGCACCGAACGGACCGGAAAAAAATGGACCGGAACCGGTCCGGACCGGACCGGGAAAAAAAAGAAAAAAACTGGTGGGCTTTGTGCAAAAAATAGCCGTTGGGCAACGGCTATTTCACGCACAGCTGTTGGCCCAACGGTAAAAAATGGCTAGTTTTGCTCCCCCACCCCCTTAGGCGCCCCCATACCCCCAACCTATTTTTTCTATAAATACCATCATTTTTCATCAATTTATTCACAATTTCTCTAATATTCTCTCTAAATCTCTCTCAATCTCTCTTATTTCTACAAAGGCTATTTGCTAAATAATTCAAAGTTGCTCTTGCAAAAAGGGTTTAAGTGCTAAATTGCATTACAAAAAAATATTTGGAGTGAAGTGAAAAATTGTTCGGTGCGGTTCCGGTCAAGTTTCAACTTTCACTTCCTAAGTTCTACAATCTACATTCTAAGTTCACGATATCAAGTAAACTCGTTCTTACTTTTTATTATCTATTTTATTTTTGTGCAATATTATTGTTTGTAGCATATTTTAGTAATTTGTTGCTTGATTTACTTATAAATTATAAAAATATCTGGACTGTGGAGATCAATTACTGGGCGTACGGGTAGTGGTCGTAGATCACGTGCTTCTAACCGAGGGGGGAATGATAGACGTAGTCGTGCTATAGGTAAAAGACCAATTAGTACTTCTAGCGCTCCTTCTCATCTAGATGATTTTACTCAGGAAGATGACACGCAATTTTATCATGATATAGATTTTGATCAACCACTAGATAATGATTTGTTAGAGGCACAATATCAAGAAAATATACGAAGGGGCTAATTTAGATGATGAAACACCCACTAGTCAATTTCATGGTGAACCTGAAGAAACTGAATTACCACCTATGCCTCCTAGTAGAGAACCAGCGGTACGACCCGAAAGATCAGATGTGTGGAAATTTATGACTAAAAATGTTCCGGCTCAGACCGCTAAATGTGAGCTTTGTAAAAAAGTTTGGGATTTTAAAACCGGCAGGCATAATAGTGGGACGGGGAAGTTGAGAACATACTTAGAAAACCATCATAAGGATGAATGGGAAAAGAGGCCGGGTGGCACTCGTTCAGGGAACAGAATGGCTCCATCGCAAGGTAGTGGAGTCCAACAGGAAATTAACCCAGTGACGGGGGGGCTTATGCATTATGATAAGAAGAAAGATAGGGAACAAATGGCAAAAATGATTGCGGTAGAGTGCTTACCTTTTACATTTGCTTCTTGTCAAGGTTTTATTCGTTATATTCAAACCGTATATAATCCATCTTTTCAAGGTTTTCCAAAAACTACGGTTAGAAGTGATATTATAAAATTTAAAAATGAATATAGACAATTTTTACGATATATATTTTATCACTTTGATTGTAGAGTTTGTCTTACTACTGACTTGGGTCGTGGTGTTAATGGGTATGAGTATTTAACAGTTACTTGTCATTGGATAGATCTTAACTGGGTAATGCAAAAAAGAATTTTAGCATATTGCGCTGTCGATGAACCACACACGGGAGCATTTATTAAGAGAGAAGTTTCTGATATTTGTAAGGCGTATTTTCTTAGTGATAAAATTTTAAGTATAACTCTTGATAATGCTGCAAACAATGATTTTGCTATTAGTAAGTTAAGACCCGCATTGCATCCCCCTTTTGAAGAATTGTTTCATGTTAGATGTGCATGTCATATATATAATTTAGTTGTAAAAGATGGCCTTCAGTTATTTGATCCTACTATTATGAAGGTTAGACTCGCAATTAGTTATATTTTTAAATCTAAAAAACCGGATAGATGGAGGGACTTTCAGGTAGAGTGTGTGAATGAAGGTTTGCGGCCTAGAAGAGTTCCTAAGGAAGTTTCAACTAGGTGGAACACTGTATATGACTCTTTGACTGTTGCTTACACTTTACGAGTGCCTATTACTAATTATTTTAATCGCAAAGTGGCTGTAGAGTATCACCTAGAAGAATCTGATTGGCTAAATGTTGAGCGTCTTCTCCTTTTTTTAGAAAAGTTTTTTTATGCTACTAAAGAATTTTCCGGTCAATATTATCCTACAATCACTACCATGTTGTATTTTATAGCTGGAATAGCAGAATTACTTAACGATTATAGAGTAGTGCCTGGTTATGAAGTTGCGGTAGAAGCAATGATTGAAAAATTTAAAAAATATTTTTTTCCTATTCCACCACTTTATTGCATTGCTTCTGTATGACATCCCTGTTTTAAACGTTTTAATACGGAAATGCTAATTAGAGAAATTTATCGGACTTTGAAAATTACTGATGAAGAAACACCAAGTGTAGAAACAGCTTGTGCGCAGGTAATTGTAGATTGCCAACGGATTTATGAAAGATATAGGAGTGCAGCTGATAATGTTGTTCCAAGTGTTCCAAGTGGAGCTGGATCAAGTTCAACGCAGGCGAGTAAAAGAGCTGCAGTCGGATTGGGAAGTTTTTCCAGCCTTAATCAAATGCTTTCTAGCAGGCATTCGAGTAGCAGCGGAGGGTTCAACGAGCTTGATGTTTATTTACTTCATGCTTGCAAGGAAATTGATTATTTTGGAAGCGAGCAACTACTGCCATTTTGGAAGGATCAACAAGCACAGTTTCCAGTTTTAGCAAAAATAGCGCGGGATATTCTAACTATTCAAGCATCATCAGTTGCTTCAGAAAGCGCGTTTAGCCAAGGAAGATTACAAATTGGAGATCATAGACATTCATTGAAGGAAGAAGCAATGGAGACGGCCGTATTATTCACAGATTGGATTAGATCGGAGCGAAGAAATTTTGGATTTGCAGAAGATGAACTAGCCGATGCAGAAGCAGCAACAGAAATTTCATCAGGCGATGGAAGTGTGGACAATGAAAATGATTATGAAGAAGATGACTCTTTGCCACCGGTTCCTCCAGAAGTGCCAGAAGAAATTATTCAGAAAATAAGAAATTTTTTTATTAATATGTAGTTTTTGCAATTTAATATCTACGTACTTTGTAAAAAAAAAAAATTCAACCATTATTCAATAAAATGTGTTACGCCTTGTTATTAAGTAAATTATAATCCTTTGTTATATTCTCAATTATCCTTTGCTATTAAGTTACCTCTTTGCAATTCAATACTAAATACTAAATACTAAATACCAAATACTAAATATTAAATACTAAAATACTAAATACTAAATACTAATTACTAAATACTACTGATTATACTACTAACTTAAGTTTGAAAAAATAACAAGTGTTATGTCTTGCTATTAAGTTATCAATCATTGTTTTATATATTCTCAATTATACTTTTACAATTTAATACTTAAATACTAAATTCTAAATAATAAATACTATTAAGTTTTGAAAAAATAACAAGTGTTATGTCTTGCTACTAAGTTACCATTGTTTATATATTCTCAATTATATTTTTTGCAATTTAATACTTAATTAAATACTAAAATACTACATACTTAATAGTTAATACTTTAATACTAGATTACTAGTATTATAGAAGTTATTACATAAAAAATAGATGCCTTGCTATCAATTTATATTTTGTTATTATTTTTTAATTTAAAATTCAAAAACTACAAAGGCTATTAAAAACAAAAAAATAACCAAAAAAAAAAAACAAAAAAAAAACGTTTGAACCGGGCCGGACCGGACCGGACCGGAACCGGGCCGGACCGGCCCAACGCACAAACCTCCAAATCCACTCCCCCATAAACGCCCCTACAGCCCTCCCCTACCTATTTTTCCTATAAATACTCCCATATTTCATCAAATTAATCACAATTCAATATTTTCTATTCATTTCTCTTAAAAAATTTCTAACAAAAGGCTATGTTTATAAATTTTCTATCAACATGGCTGCAAATGCAAATAATCCTAATCAAGTTCAAGGTGCTACTACAGCAGGTCCGTCTAGTCCAAGAACTAAAAGATCCCAAGTTTGGGAATTTATCACAAAAAATAATGATACCGGCAAAGCTAAATGTACTCTTTGTCAGACAGTTTGGAATTGGAATGATGAATCAAATAATGGAGGGACGGGGAAGTTTAAGACTCACTTGAAATACCATCATGCCCCCGAATGGGCAGCTCGTGATGGTGGCATATATCTGCAACCACGTGATAATTGAGTGTTGAGTCGCTGAAGTTGAAGATTTATGTATTTTTCTAATTTCTAGTCTATTTTCTAGTTTTTATTTTCTAATTATGCATTTCCATTTTCCAACTTAATGTACTGTCGTATAATCGTATTGTTGAATAAAATATGTTTTGTGTTGTTTATTTAGATTTTAGTCTACCATATTTTTTTTTATCTATTTCAAACAATAAAAAATATAACTTAAAAAATAAAAAAAAATTAACGAACCGAACCGGACCGGACCGGGACGAACCGGGACCGGAACGGTCACACCTTGCCGGTTCCGGTTCCGATCCGGCATTTGTGCAAATGCACCGTTTGACCGGACCGGCGTCGACTTTTTTTTTTTAGTTAGCACCGGACCGGACCGGCGAACGCGCACTGGAACCGGACCAAACCGGGCCGGTGGACAGCCTTACTTCGTACCAAGTCAAACACCCCCACATAAAATGAAACAAAGGGAGTAATTTTTTTTTCCTTTCTTAGAGTTTGAGCATGATACATCTGATTAATCGAGACACTGATCACATTTATCCGACCACATTCCGTTAGTGGTAGGAGATGAATTGTTTGATAAAGAAAAAATAAGAGCAAACTATTTCTAAAAGAAAAACAAACGAGAAGAAGAGTCGTTGGATTGAGGGGAAAAGGGCAAAAAAAAAAAAAAAAAGAGTTGGAGGGCATGATTATCAAGTGCAATAATGGTGATAGGAAGCGCAAAAAAGAAAAGTAGAGATGAAACGAGAAGTGAACGTAAGGAGGTGGAACACTTGAGGGGTGAAATGCTGCAAAATTAAATGGATGGGTAAGAAGTTAGTAACTGTTTTTCCGTTTCTCTTTTTTCTTTTTTTGGGTCGGGCACATTATAGTAAATTTTATTGTGTCTAGGATAGGATGATAAAAGAATACGTCTCTTCAAATAAATTTTAACATCCCTCTCTTAATTTGAGTTCCCATTAATGTTCGGGAATAAGTGACTCTTGAATTATTTTTAATAACTTTTGAATTGTAAAATCATAGTCTGGTATTAGAATCTCAAACATCACCATGAAAGTTGAAACCTAACGTTAGAGAGCATTTGATTCCAAAGCATGATTTGATCAAATTTAGAGAGAAACAACTTGAAACTTCCCATGTGCAATTGGTTCCTTTTTGAACGATATTTAAGTTGAAAATGAGAGGACCAAACATTCTAAGTTCTAATGGTATAGACGATTTAAAGGTCTAAATTGTGTAGCAATGAGTATCTGATGAAATCATAATTCTCGTAGCTGAAGTGTCCTAGAGCCTACAACATTTTAGGCATTCTTAGCCCCATATTTAACAGGTCTTTATTCCCAAATTTTCCTAGATTAAGATTTAAGTTGGAATAATTTGAGTCGAGGAACATGTCTTACTTACAATTTACCCTCTTCCAATCTTCTAAGTTTTATTCAGGACCGGGGAAGGGAAGTGAAGCTAAGAGTGTCCGTGAAAATAGAAGTCCGACTATTTATATGACAATTTCATTGAATTTACAAATCATTGAGGCATTGATATTGATAGTGCAAGTTTCTGATCTATTAGAGTAACATTTGATATTCTAAGCATCACTTAGGCGTATGGTTTAAATCTTACAAGTGTTCCCCATTCCCTATTTGGGGACGCACCAAAACAATTTAATACATCTTGTTCTCATGAAACATATTATTGGAAGTTCCGATCCATATACAAGCTGAAATCAAGTAAAGCTTAACCATAAAAATATAGGATGCACTTCTTTATACACTATAGATTAGGCCATAACTGCAATACTTTGTAGGATTGATATACGTGTAAGAAATCTGAAATCAAGTGAAGTTGCTAAGATTGCTCAAAACCAGCAAATTTCAGATTCTCCCTTGATGTCTTCCCAATCTCTTACCTTCCACATCAAATAGCATGTTGGAAAGGGAATAGTTGGTGCAAGAAACAGGATTTTAGCATAAGCAGAACAATGACAAATGTGCCAAGGCATAACAAAAGGTTTGACAAATTGGAGCTAGTCAAGAGTAAAAAATCATAGATGATATGCATGTTGATTGTCTGGAAGCATCTAAAATATTAGTAACTATTCTTTATTTTCGAAAGTTAGAATCGGCTATATGAATTTTCTAGTAATGCTAATTTTATTGAGGTCCATTTCATTCGAGTAACGACCATGTAATTTTTTACCTTTTTTGAGTTAATATTCTAAAATTCCATTCCTTAGAATCCAACTTTTCCCCCTCGCTATCCAATTCCTTTTTCCCACTAGGAATAGCATTCTGTGGTCATTTCTATCTTTTCTTAATTTTGAAAATGCCTTCAATGTTGAATTTACATGGTGTTTTGCTAATCATTGACTTGTCCTTCCACTCTTACAACTCCTAAAGTTGATTCGAAATGCTCTATCTTCCATTTGTTTGAGCTGCATCTTGTCCTTAAAAGAAAAATTAAGTTAACCTCAAAAAGGAAATGCAAGTACAAGAAAGAACAAAAGCACATGTTCTCCTCATTTTAGTGGAGCATATATCATGCAAATAACACAAAGCAAACAGTTTAGGAGAAGACAATATCGATTGGATAGTAAGCCTATATGAACAGAGTTACTTGATACCTGTATTGGTGGGAAATAACATGTATAGATTCCAGTATGCACATAAGTACCACTCTCGTCATGCAAAGATGAATCTGGTTGTATGCATTGAAGGAACGTTAAGAACTGAAAAAAACTCATATTGATCAATGTTGTGTAGCAAACCATAAATATTGGAGAATGTATTGAGCAATTAGCATCATAGCTTGTAGCTGCTACATCTACCTGTATGCCAGCAAAACAGTTGAGATTCTTTTTACTACTTTTAACTAAAGTTTGTAATAGATTCTTTTAAACTAGATAAATGAATGCATTCCCCCAGACTCCAAAAAGTATTCTGACAAATCAGAATCAGCTGATTCTTTTTTGTTTATGCAAAAGTTGCAACAGAAACTAATATGTATATCTTTTTTCTCTGGACACCTTAATATTTCTTAATCATGCAACGCTATAACTTCATTTGGTTCAACACCTCCAGATTTCTAACTTGTATTGTCAATAGCATGCGAATTTGTTCTGCATGGACTGTTCATTAGTTGATAATATTCTATGCTTATTTTAATAGGCTATGCTAATATTCGGAATTCGATTCATTAGCCAAAACCCAAGATGAAAAGTTGTGGCATGATTTTCAAATTTCAACTTACTTATCATAGCCATTAATTGAACCTTGAAGAGATGATCTGAATAATTTTCATATAAGTGATCTCCAGGATCAATACCCTGAAAGCGACAGATTACAGAACAGTAACAAGATTTTCTTTTGAAAACATTATCTAATGTAATCATATTGGCATTATAGTAAACAACTGCATCCTGTTTTAGGATCACTCTATTTACTCATTGTAATAGTTCCTAATATATATTCCTATCAGCAAACATGATAAAGCAGATATAACTTATCAAGGCGAAGATATGAGGCAGAGGTACAAAAAAAGACTCAGCATTTCAAAAACAGCTTACTATGAGTTCCCTAATTTTCCCTACAAAAACTTAACTGATAAAAGAGAAGGGCGAAATGAGTTTCACAAAATTAGGATGTTTTGTTACTAGAAGCAAAACTAGATACTCAACATATGAGGAGATAAATTGAGATTCTCAAGCTTGTCCCAGAAAATATATAGAAGTAAGAATATAGATAAACTGACATGTATCCATATATGGCCTAGGAGCACATTTTAACTGATAAACGGGTACAAAAGAATGTAATTATCATGTAAGGCCAGGATATATATAGATTCATCAAGGGTACCTCCGAAGCCAATTAAAACTTAAGTCAAGGAAAAGGGAAATAAGGATCTTCCATTTGTGAGTTGTCATGTTTTCGATCAAACAAGTATGGAAGTAAGTACAATCCTTTTGAAAGGGGTCCCAATGCTTTGGAGATGGCCATTCCATACCAATAAAGAACTGAAAGTACTTCACAGGGAGGTCCATCTTCTCTCTATTTGGAGAGCTATACAGGCTAAATAAGTTCCAAATTTACTGAAGTAGACAATAAGAATATATTCTTGATTCAATTCCTAGCCTTCAGGCAAAGCGAAGAAGCATCTGTCTACTACTTCCTTTAATTTATTTCATCCATTTTTTAGAAGGAATTGGATAGCAAGACATGGATTGACATACAAATAAGATAATTATTTGTAGCATAGGATTTGGTAAAAACAACGAGGTTTAGAAACTCCAAGGCTTTAGAATATCTTCTTTTTCCAAGACAAGCTATGTCAATCTTAAGATGACAAAATATGCATTCTCAGCTAATTGAATGTAGCATGTCCAGAACTAATTAAACTGAAACTAAAGAAAGAAATGCATCATTTCTTCTTGTTTGTGTGTTCAATAAGAGAACCATATCGACCTTTTTCCTACTTTCTCCCCTTTTTTCTTTCGTGTATCTAATACCAAGTACTAGATGCTCAAGTCAACAGAATCTTCCATTTTTAAAAAGGAAGATGGTTTTGAAGGTTTCAAGATATCATAGATAGTGGATTCTTCCAGTCTATATCAGAAAAGTATTCCACTATTAGTTCTTGGAATGTGGTTCCCAAACTTTGCCAGATGAAGAATATAGGAAAAAGTCTCTTGTGGATCAATTCTTGTACCTATTGTAAGGTGTTTAAGTTTTTCAGGAACTTGTAATGCAGAGGAATATAATGAAAGTGTCTTTCCGTTAGATTAGAAGGTGAACTTGCATTCAGGACCCACAAATATAAAACTAGAAGGACTAGAGATCTTTTTCTTTAACTGCTACGAAGATAAGATTAGACTAGAGTCGGAGGCGAATTCAGGATCTTAAGCCATCATAGAGTTCAGAATATATTTTAAATTCTTTCTGCATATGTATACATAGTTCGAGTGAAAAAACAATGGGTTCGGTTGACTAGAATTGCCTCTATCTGGATTTCTGCTGGCCCTATCCAAGATTCTATGCCTCATGGACCCACTCCCTCTCTCCTAATTTGCTTATTAGAGCTTCTTGTGTCTTTTTAGTGAATTTGGTCAAAGAAAACAAGGATATAAATAGAGCTTTAGTAGACAACTTTATCTGACAAAATGGGAAACAATGTTATATACTGTGAAGAATAGTAAAGAATCACAAATTGCAATTTAAGTGTAAGACAAGACAGGAGTCACTGAACCTGAAGCGACATCAGATACCTTCCAGGTATGTGAAAAATACTTTCAATCACCCGGCAAGCCTATAAATCCTGCCTTAAGACTTACTTGCCAATCATCATATTCAAGGCCATAATATGTACCATCATCACCACCAAGCTGCCAACGTGCACCCATCAACAAGAATGTCTTACCCTGAAAGGCATCTGTTCCTGCAAGGTGGGAATGCAAATGGAGATTCAGGGCTCGTTCTGTCAACAGATGCTAAGCCAAGATTGAAATGGACGCCAGATCTCCATGAGAGGTTTATAGAGGCAGTTAATCAACTTGGTGGAGCAGACAGTAAGTGCACACAAATATCTTAATTACGATAAGCACCAGAAGTATGTCATTTCTCATTGAGTTAATCAAATTCACTATTCTTCTATTGCAGAAGCCACTCCAAAATCAGTTCTGAAAATTATGGGGATCCAAGGACTAACCTTGTACCACTTAAAGAGCCATCTTCAGGTTCATTTTTATTTGTGCGATGGTTTACAAAAATCCCATGTGACGAAACTAGACATTTCAAGATGGAAACAATATAGAAAAAGCTTCCTACCAACTTTAGCTGCCACACAAGCAATGCAAGCAATAAAAAATTGGTTAAGAGGGCAAAATATCTTCTAAATCAACTGCAAAGACCTTTAAAGATTGTTCATATCTAAAAAACTGAAGAGCAATGTTACATGCAGATTCATTTGTATTGTTCGTGAAAAACTAATCCAATATTTTGTCTTGCAGAAATACAGACTAAGTAAGAACCTCCACGGACAATCAAATACTAGCGGAACCATTAAAGCTGGTAAGAAATCCAATGTATTTCAAGAATATATTAATCAAAAAGCCTGCTTTTACAGAGAGAAAACATTCATAAACTTACTGTTGTAAATAATTGTAGCAGCAGGTATAGAGAAGATAAGTGAGAGCAGTGGAACCCCTATGAGCAATCCGATTATTGGACAACCAAATGAGTAAGAACTAACAAAATCGAATTGTTTATATCATCCTACTTCATGTCTGAACCATATTTTTATATTTACATTATAGCGACCATAAATTTTTTGTCCAGCGACATACCAATAAGTGAAGCACTACAAATGCAAATTGAAGTCCAAAGAAGGCTTCATGAGCAGCTTGAGGTAAGAAACTGTTGCATAATTTCTCTTACATAAGAGAAGTAAGAACCATAAATGCCAATGACAAAATGTCAGTAGGAAAAGATGAGACATTTTCATTTTCAGGCAAGAAGACTTCACTAGTTAATTGATTACCAGAAGAATACATTTCGGACAGTTGCAGAAACAATAGAATTAACAATGTAATAATGTGATTCCTCCATTCGGGTTTCTACTAGCCAAGTTTTACTAGCGACGAAAAAAAAATTCTTACCAGCTTCAAATGATGCCTAATTGAACTTCCACTGATATATCAAGCAACTTAGCCAATAGTCCTTAATTCTAAACTATGATTGTGCATAGCCAAACTTTACAAGTCAATGGAAAGTTGTCCTTGCTGGCTTATAAATGAGGTCTAATTGAACTGATATAGGTGCAACGACATTTACAGCTAAGGATAGAAGCACAAGGAAAATATTTGCAGGCTGTACTCGAGAAAGCACAAGAAACACTTGGAACACAAAACTTGGGAACAATCGGATTGGAGGCAGCCAAGGTTCAACTATCTGATTTAGTATCCAAAGTATCCAACCAATCCCTGAACTCTGCATTTTCAGAGATAAAAGAAATTTCAGGATTTCACACCCCACAAACACAAGCTAACCAACAAGGAGCTGATTGCTCGATCAATAGCTGCTTAACTTCCTCTGAAGGCCCCCTGAGGGACCTGCAGGAAATGCATAATAATCAAATCGGTCTGAGGCCTTTAAACTTTGGACCAAACGAAAACGAGACCAGGCTACAGCAGACCGAACTAAGATGGCGTGACGACCTCAACGAGAATGGAAAATTGTTTACCAAAATTAATGAGGATACAGAAAAAGAATTTGCCAATGAGACAAACTGGAGCAACTTATCAATGGGCATTGGACTTCAAGGAGGAAAGCAGAATGTTAACAGTAGTTACTTTGATGGAAGACTAAATGGAATAGATGCAGACATTAAACTTTTTCACAAGGCTGCTGACAGAAGTAGCAATTCAGTGAAACCAGAGAAGCAGATGTCATCACAAGAGTACAACAAGCTGCCTTACTTTGCTCCGAAGCTGGACCTAAACACGGATGATCAAACTGATGCTGCTTCTAGTTGCGAACAACTTGACTTAAATGGTTTCAGTTGGAGCTAAGAAACATCATATCCACACAGAAGGCAACTCATGCATGAGTTATTATGTCTCAAGTAGAGGCCTGCATGTTGGAAACGAAGCCTGATGCTCTTCCTAGGACGAAGAAAATAATGTGTAACAATTAAAATTCCTAATTACATATGATAATGTAACATCATTGGATCTGCTGGATCTCATTGTCTCATCTAATACTTTAGCAGTTGATTGTTTTGTAAATCTATAGTTCTTGCAGTAAAAAGTCTTTGCATGGTTATATGCAGAAACCCCTTCTCACCAAATACATAATGTGTTAAGCACTTCCCTTATTATGACATCTGAAGTCACTTCAAGTAATAATCAAGTCTTTAACTCCACAGATTAACATAAGTTCTTCGAAATATTCGTATAAAAAAGGATAAACAAACTCAAAAACAAATCCAAATTTATTGGATGGAAAAATCTCTATAAATACTTTGTATAAGAAATTACAGCCTTTTTCCTCAATTCAGTCTTTTTCTTCATCACATTAAGATACAGAAGATTTTAAAACCAATAAGCAATTAAGACTCATTTTAAAGTTGTTTTCTCAATTATCCCCCTAACAAGTAATGATTAAAATCCTATAAAAGTGATATAGGTAGCCACTTTCTTAAGCTAACACTCATATTCTGCATGAAACTGGTATCCAGGCAAATTTTCAATGAAAAAAATAAAGCAATTTTTTTGGATTGAACAATCAACATAACCATTTGATGCGCGTAATTGCAGAAATTCAAAGTAACATGGCTTAAAAGAACGTTGTAAGAAGACTAAATTATGGGTTGAACTTCATGCCTAAATTATGAAATTTCAACTTCAATCTGCAAGGGCTGATCTTTTAGGTATAGATAGTAAACTTCAAACTCTTGTGGGCTAAAGTTGAACTTCAATCCTTGTGGTGGGCTGAAGTTGAACTTCAATCCTTGTGGGCTGAACTGGTGTAAAGTTCAACCCAAAAGAATTGAAGTTCCAAAAAGTGGCCTCTCTTGTAAAACCAATAAAAAAAGTGGCCTCAAACCAAAGACCACTGCCAAAAGTAGCCTTTGGTGCACTTCGCCCTCTCTTTTTGAGGAGATAGAGAATGGATTTTTTTTTTTTTTTGGGAGGAGAGGCGGAATAATGGACAGTTATGTGCACCAAAGGCCACTTTTGACAGTGGTCTTTGGTTTGAGGCCACTTTTTTTATTGGTTTTACATGAGATGCCACTTTTTGGAACTTCAATTCTTTTGGGTTGAACTTCACACAAGTTCAGTCCACAAGGATTGAAGTTCAACTTCAGCCCACCACAAGGATTGAAGTTCAACTTCAGCCCACAAGGGTTGAAGTTTACGCATCTATACCTAAAAGTTCAGCCCTTACAGATTGAAGTTGAAACTTCATAATTTAGGCATGAAGTTCAACCCACCAGGTTTGAACTTCAGCCCACAAAGATTGAAGTTCCAAAAAATGGCCTCTCATGTAAGACCAATAAAAAAAGTGGCTTCAAACTAAATACCAGTAACAAAAGTGGCATGTGGGTGAAAATTTTACCAAAAGAGAAACTCTAGCAACCCAAAGTCACTTTGCATCTCGTCGCCCCTCATCACCGATGCCGCCACCACTACTGATTTTTTTCTTTTTTTTCTTTTTTTTTTTCTCTTTGAAAACTTCAACGAGATCTCTTTCTATTTCTTCATTTATTTTTGTGGATCTGTGATTATTATATTGAGAAGTATACATTTTATATGCAAATTTTGTATTTTTGTTGAGGATTTATAATGATTTGGTATTTTTCTTGAAAATTTGTACCGATCTCATTTTCCCTTTAAGAAATTGTATAAATTTGGTATTTTCCTTAAAAGTTCTCAATAGAGTGGCTAAGAAATGTTTGTAAATATTATTGTATATTTTATACACTTTTATATATGTTTAATACAAGTTTATTCACTACTTGAGCACTATATAAAACTGTATAAAGTTTTATACATGTGTGTAAGTATGTTTATAAAATTTCAGTTTTGCATATTATTAAGGATGTGTATATAATGTTTCACTTTTCAGTGTAAATTTTAGTATTTCTTTTCTTGTATATGCATTTCTCTGTGTATATACATGTATCATTTATTTTTGGTAGATTTGTGTGTATAAACTTGTCAAAAGCAATTATATAAACAAAAGCTACAAAAAATAATTTCGGTGAAACAAAAAATTTACTCATGAGAAAAAATAAAAAATTCCGGTGAAATTCGGCGATTTCAAATTTTTCGATCACCGTCCACCGCCAGCGGCAATGGCACTGGGAAGGTGAAGGATGACGAATCAGTGGCTGGGAGAGAGGAAGTGGTAGCTACGATTTTTTTTTTTAATTTTAAAAGAGAGTTCAAATTTCAAAAATAGGCAATGTGTAATGCCTATATAATAAAAAAAAAAAAGACCATTCCTTTGTAATTTCTTTCTTTTAAAGTGAATCTTTTAGGGGAAAAAAGAAGAAGAAGAGAATTTACACTCTAAGACACTTAAAGGGACCATATTTACATTAATGATAATGTTAGTAAAAAATTTCAAAAACAGCCGATATGATTACTTAAATGGCAGATTAACAATGCAATTGGCAACCAAGTAAACCTTTAATCCCTTACCCATTAATTGAGGAATATTCCTTAATTATCTCATATGCTCCATCATACACATTCAAATACAAAATATACATATTAAATATTTCTTGCATTTAACTACGTACATAAATAGACAAAGCAACGCCTGATTTATTAGTAAGTATTTATTGCATTCTTTGAATAATTAATATACATAAAATACACATGTTATATACCACATATATTCCTAGTATAATTTGTAATATTCTATAGACTATTTGTTGTATAAACCATATTATAATTCATATATATACCATGTATTTTTCTAGTATATAAATGGTGTATATATTTATTTTCAATTCATATATGTTGTTGATATATATGTAGGGCAAGATCAACATATGCTTCATATATTTTGTATTTTTACATTGTAGAATTTTTATTTTAAACTTGCATCACATGTATGTCAATTATACCCTAGGTATATGCTTTGTATTTTTATGTTATGGGATTCTGTTGACACCCAATTTTGTCCCGAATTTTTCAAAATTATTAAATTCTGGTAATATTTTCATAATTGAGGTTTAAATTAATAAATTAAATAAATAATGATAATAAAAGAGGATCAATTGCAGTTTCAAAGAAAAAGTGCTAAGATTGCAAAATCCCACCAAATTTAACCCACTAGTGCAACTCATTCATTTTTTTAAATCAATTATAAAATTATGCCAAATTTGCTCCCCTCCTTGAAATCTATCCTATTTGTGCAAAGCCCATATATACACACACACTATTCATTCATCATCTATACAACCCACTACTCATCTTCCCCTTTATAAAAAAAAAAAAACCCTACACACACCCATTCTTTTGAGAGGAGACATCAGCCGCGGCACTCACCATCTCCCTCTACAACAACACAAAAAACCCATCCCATTCCTCTTTTACACAAGACACCAAAAACCAAAACCAGTGGGAAAATCAAAACAGAGGGGACCATCGAAAATTCATCCACTGCCCGTTTTTGTCTCTACTTCGTCTGGATTTGTTTGTCATCGGAGATCAGAATCGGCGACCCTATTCTCTATTTCAGCTGACCTGTGTTAAGATCGAAACGAAGACCTTGAGGAGGAGTGGTAGCGACGCCATGATTTGGGTGTCGCTCCTCTTCTTCGTGTTGCTGCCGTTCTGATTCTCGTGGTTGAGTGTTGTTGACAGGGGAGTGGAGGAGATGTAGTCGCAGATCGAAACGGGGTCGCAGTGATGCCCCTTGTCTATTTGGGGGTTGTCGCTCCTCCGTTTTTGGTCTCCATCACTGCCGATGTTTTCTGCCGTCGTCGGATTATTAGAACCAAAGACGATGGCTGGGTTATTGCTTGGCCTGAGCTGTTGGTTTGGGATTTCAATCGGCGAAGGCACCGTTTTGCATATCTTTTGACTCGAATATTTTGCGCTGATTTTGGCCTTACTGCTACTGTGATTTGTCCAAGAGCTGAGTTTATTTTGATGTTATTTTCACTATCGTCCTGTTCCGTTTGTTTCAAGTGACTAAACCTTCATGTTTTCTCACTGATGGGGCCATTTGTTCTTTATTCACCATGATTATATCGTTATACTTGGCCTGAAAATATGTATCTGTTGATGCACATTGTTGCTGGACTTGTTGATTGGCTTATGTAAACAATTCATTTGAGGCCTATGGACTGATATTGAATCGATACTACACCGGGCCGATGAAAAAATACATTTGCACGTATTGAGGCCTACACAAGGAATTGACGGATAATGAATTGACGGATTTTGAACATGATACTACACTTGATCCGTCCCGTTCCCGTGTCCCTAAAGCAAAAGGCGATGATGAGAGTATGAAATTAATGCAAAGCAAGTTGAATAGAGTAGTGGGTTTGGTGCTTTGGCATGGCAACACGGCTCAGGCTCCGTGTTTGCAACCGTACCAAATCCCGAGCCTCTACATGACGCGCCATACAAATCTGAGCCTAAATTTTGCAAAACAACCCCCGTTACTATTATATATTTTATTATTATTATTATTATTAATATTATTATATATTCTATTATTATTATTATATATTCTATTATTATTATTATATATATTTTTATTATATTATTATTATTATTTTATTATTGTTATTTTATTAATTATGACACTTTATTGTTGAACTAATTTAGTTTAAATTCCCATTTTTATTGCGAGGTACATCTTGGCACGAGCAATTCGGGAACGTTTTTTTTGGCTAACTTCCGTTGCATTGGAGTCGTTTGGATTGAAGTCGGACTCGAGCATTCAGAAATAAGACTTAGAAATTTAGAAAAATCAAGGCTCCCGCGAGTTGATCAATATCACGGGTTCTATCTTTAACTTTGCATTCCTTTCCTTAGACATTTATGTAAATAAAATGTATGAATTATTCTATTTGTCAATAATATTTGATTGCTTGGTATATCGCTTTACTTTATGTGCATTATCCTTTTATTTTTTGAAGTCGTTATTTAATTTATTGCAAACTGGGGCAAATTAGCAAAATGCGTGCAAATTAAAATAGTTTTCATAAACAAGTTTTATTTCAATTAATTATTTTAGATAAATTTTCTAGAAAAGCATATTTTGCAAATATTTTGGAAACCTGTCGGATTAACCGTATTTTACGGAATTTGGAAGTGCCTTAAAAACCTTCTTCCGAAATTAGTAAAACCTCTTACTTAGAATCTCTGAAAGACCGTCTTTTTCCTAAAAACGGAGTTTTTGCACGCATTTGCTAATTTGGTTCCCTGTTTTCCTTAAATTGGGTGGCGACTCCAAAAACTCCAAAAGAGTTAGTCCATCCTGTCGATATTCCGGAATTTATCCTTTTCGGGGGGTAATTTTTGGGGTTCAACAGCATGGCGACTCCGCTGGGGAGCAATAAAGGTTTTGACCATAAAGGTTTCCAATTATTTGCAACTAGCATGCTTAATTTATTTTGCTTTATTATATCTGTTTGTTTGTGTGTCACGAAAAGCATGTCACTACACTCTTATTTGCGCACATATAAACTGGCATTCCGTTCATACTTCCCCCACTCCTGGGAACCTCTTGCATTTTCACCCCAAATATCCGTGAGGTACGCTCATGCGTACCCGCACTTTCTTCCACTAAAGAACCCTATGAAGAGTTGGTACGCCGGCGGTTGTCGTGGGAGTAATTCGACTGCGAGGCCGCTTGCCACTCACCTGTTAGCCTCAACCGTTAACCCACTCTTAGAAGGAGATTAGGTCATGCATGCGTATAAACCTTAGTTTGGGGGAAAGTTCGGCAGATTTGGTTGGTTTGTGTTTTGGAGATGGCTTGGTGTAGTGAGATCTAAGAGGCGAAGCCCCTGGTGTCTTTAAAAGGATCAGTGGGGTCCCTCTCGTGAATGGCTTTGCGGGTATGCAGGCCTATGTTGATTATCCAGCTGCAACTTTGTAAAAATTGAAGTATGCTTGTCGCATACTGGGAGAGCGAAGCCCCTGTGTCTTTGAATGACCAGTGGGGTCCCTCCTTGGAGACCAGTGCGGTCTTGGCTACCTAGGAAACTGAGAGGCTTGATTAAAGCCGAGGACCAGCGAGGAGCTCTATGAACAAGGTCGGTGAGCCTTGCAAAACCTATGAAGCTGAGAGGCTTGTCTAAAGCCGAGGACCAGTGAGGTTTTATTTTGAAAGGCCAATTGGCGCCTTTCATGATTTGCAGTCTGGTATTGTGAAGGCAATTGGAAATTTCTCCCTGGATGTTGTAAACCAATTGGGAATCGTGTTTGGAGGAGTGTGGATGTTTGCAAAAGCTATGGAGGATTGTTTCGGGTTTTAGGCATTTGGGTTTAGAATTTTGTGCAGATGATGTGGAGAGCATGAGTTGTGTTAAAATGTTAATATCTTGCCTTGCTTTATTTTCCCAGCATGCGTTAAATACTAGGTGTTGCTTGCTTGTGTGCAATCTTATGAATGACATGCAAACTAACATAGTTACCCTTGAGGTTTCTTTTGTTTTGTTTATCTCTTTAGCAAATGTTGGATTTGTGAAGTGGCTGACCATTCACCATGCAAAGGTTTCGGGATTTGATTGATGGCAGACACTCTGGCTCATGAACGGTGCAGCACCAGAAGCTAATGGCATTGCTTGAAAGAACTTGGTGATCGAACTTAGTAGCATTATTTTCAATTTTAATTCAGATTGAGGCCCTGAATTGCATTATACTTTAAAGCTTATGTTAATCTGAATCAACTCATTTTGAATTCATGAAAGTTGAAATAAAATGCATCTCATTATTATTGTATTATTTACGCTTGCATTTATTTCCATTTCAAAATTAGAATTGATAAACTTGCCAAAACTTTGCTTGTAACGTATGGCAAAACAACTGAACAATTTAAGCGATGCACTGAAAGTTATTGTCTGCGCTCTTTGGACATCGCACTATCTGTTAGAACTTCAATTGGGGCCGCTTTCTTTGTTGGTATATGGCGTTGAAGCAGTGATGCAGAACTACGCACGGTCTGATTCCCAAGGAGGGATACGTAGGCTCCCACATCGGGCTCGACCCTTTAGCATTTAAGTTTTCATTTTCCCCCAAGAAGGACAACTGGGGCAATCTTTGCAAAGCGAGTTAGGGATGCGGAAGATTATAACTGGGGCAGAATTTTGCAAGAAGCGGCGTTGGTTGTTAAAGATGAGTTGGCAAGAATTTTGAAATTGGTTAAGCAAACAGTGCAAAGTCTAAGACAAAGGACGTTCAGTTTGTTTTAAAATATGTTACAAGTTTAAGTCAAGGCAAATTTTTGAAATGCATCTTTAACTTCATTTGCATGCTTATTTCACTCGCTATATTGCATTAAAATATTTTATCTTGCCTCTATTTTTCAAAGTCTATGCTATTTGAGTTCATGAGCCAAGCTTCTGAAAGCAATTTGCAAATCCAAGTCCAATGAAGACGAGGAAGCAGCAGAAGCAGCCAAATCAGGATGAAGTCTGCACAAATCAAACGCTTCACCTTTCCTCCCCAAAGCTAACAATTTTTCTTTGAAAGCAGGAACGAGAAAGCTTGCAATGAGAGGATCATTTGCACTATGGATGAACAATTTATTGAACGCGCATCCAAAGTTGCCTTGCAGATTGCGTCGCATTGCCTTTTCGTGGCTTAAAGCATTATGCTTTGTCACGAGTTATTGCCGAACAGGCGGCATTTCTACCCCTGTGACTTTTATTCCTAATAGGCGACAAAGCCGAGGCTTGTTTTGTATTTTCAAAACTAAGCCAAATAGGGCATCGCTTTGTTTCAGGCTATAATCCGCACAACGCCATCCTTGCCGGATTGTCTCGCCAATTGATTTATCAATGGCTATCGCACTGACTACATTTTCACATTACTTTGCACTTGCTTTGAATTATGCCTTCGCACTTGCTTTAAAATTAACGCCTTGCTTTACTCTTTCAGGTTGACCATCGGCTACGAGGATCCCCTTTGTTGGACTATCTCGCCTATTGATTCGCCAAATGGCTCTTGCATTGCTCTACATTCCCGCATTACTTTACTTTGCGCTTGCTTTGAATTATGTCTTCACACTTGCTTTGAAACTAACGCCTTGCTTTACTCTTTCAGGTTGACCATCGGCTACGAGGATCCTCTCTTGTTGGACTTTCACGCCTGTTGATTTGCTAAATCGCTTTGGCGTTGCTTTACATTTCACGCTAAATTGCTTTGCACTTGCTTTCAATTATGCCTTTGCACTTGCTTTATATTATGACTTGCTTTACTTTTAGTTTAACAGGTCAGCCCTGAGACCCTCCTTGCTTTGTGCCGGACCGGATCACCAGCTGATTTGTAGACAATCAACCCCAAGACCCTCCTTGCTGCGTGCCCGACCGGCTTGCCAGTTGATTTGTCAAGATGTTCAAATTGCCTTGCACTCGCTTTCAATTATGCCTTTGCACTTGCTTTCAATTATGCCTTTGCACTTGCTTTATATTATGACTTGCTTTACTTTTAGTTTAACAGGTCAGCCCTGAGACCCTCCTTGCTTTGTGCCGGACCGGATCACCAGCTGATTTGTAGACAATCAACCCCAAGACCCTCCTTGCTGCGTGCCCGACCGGCTTGCCAGTTGATTTGTCAAGATGTTCAAATTGCCTTGCACTCGCTTTCAATTATGCCTTTGCACTTGCTTTCAATTATGCCTTTGCACTTGCTTTATATTGCTTTACTTTTAGTTTAACAGGTCAGCCCTGAGACCCTCCTTGCTTTGTGCCGGACCGGATCACCAGCTGATTTGTAGACAATCAACCCCAAGACCCTCCTTGCTGCGTGCCCGACCGGCTTGCCAGTTGATTTGTCAAAATTGTTCAAATTGCTTTGCACTTGCTTTAAATTATGCCTTCGCATTTTCTCTGTATTACGTCTTGTTTTACTTTTCAGGTTAACAGATCAGCTTAGAGGTTCTCCGGGCGGAGTATCTTGGCAGTTGATCGAAGGAAGAACTTTGGATGATATCACCACCCGCATTTACAATTTTTGTTATCACTTTATCTTTCTTATTTCAGTTATTACAGTTTATTAGCAGTTGCACGCTTATCGCTTGTTGAGACTATTGCAGGATTTTTAGCAGCACCGCAGCAGCATTTGGAACATGGAGCTTTGCTTAGCAATGAACCGGGGCAATCGTTGATATGAGCTAGCCTCGTCAACGGAGACCTGAAGAATTGCACCCGCATAAGTCATCCACCCTAGAGGTAAGTCTCTTGTTAACCCTGAGTCTGAGGTTTGAGATTGAAGACAAGATGGCTCGGTTATCGAGGTGCAGTGGAAACTATGTCCGTGTAAACCCCTCTTTATGGGTGTGTCGTCGACCACATTTTCATAACTTGGGTGATTATAAGCCTCTTTTCCCGCGCTTGAGTAGTCGTTACTATCTCGTTTTTTATTTTCAAATCGCGTCGAACTACATATGGCCTGATTCTCTTTCAGCCGAGATATGTAGGCAACTCGGAAACCGAAGTTCGGCCATGTCCATAAGCCTCGCTTTTGATCCTAGGAATCAAAGTACTTGGCTTTGTCGTGACAAAATTGGTTTCTCGTCAACTTCTTTACCCTGAAAACTCTTTCATCCTTTTCCGGGTAAAGAGGGGCAGCTGTTGACACCCAATTTTATCCCGAATTTTTCAAAATTATTAAATTCTGGTAATATTTTCATAATTGAGGTTTAAATTGGAAAATTAAATAAATAATGATAATAAAAGAGGATCAATTGCAGTTTCAAAGAAAAAGTGCTAAGATTGCAAAATCCCACCAAATTTAACCCACTAGTGCAACTCATTCATTTTTTTTAAATCAATTATAAAATTATGCCAAATTTGCTCCCCTCCTTGAAATCTATCCTATTTGTGCAAAGCCCATATATACACACACACTATTCATTCATCATCTATACAACCCACTACTCATCTTCCCCTTTATAAAAAAAAAAAAAACCCTACACACACCCATTCTTTTGAGAGGAGACATCAGCCGCGGCACTCACCATCTCCCTCTACAACAACACAAAAAACCCATCCCATTCCTCTTTTACACAAGACACCAAAAACCAAAACCAGTGGGAAAATCAAAACAGAGGGGACCATCGAAAATTCATCCACTGCCCGTTTTTGTCTCTACTTCGTCTGGATTTGTTTGTCATCGGAGATCAGAATCGGCGACCCTATTCTCTATTTCAGCTGACCTGTGTTAAGATCGAAACGAAGACCTTGAGGAGGAGTGGTAGCGACGCCATGATTTGGGTGTCGCTCCTCTTCTTCGTGTTGCTGCCGTTCTGATTCTCGTGGTTGAGTGTTGTTGACAGGGGAGTGGAGGAGATGTAGTCGCAGATCGAAACGGGGTCGCAGTGATGCCCCTTGTCTATTTGGGGGTTGTCGCTCCTCCGTTTTTGGTCTCCATCACTGCCGATGTTTTCTGCCGTCGTCGGATTATTAGAACCAAAGACGATGGCTGGGTTATTGCTTGGCCTGAGCTGTTGGTTTGGGATTTCAATCGGCGAAGGCACCGTTTTGCATATCTTTTGACTCGAATATTTTGCGCTGATTTTGGCCTTACTGCTACTGTGATTTGTCCAAGAGCTGAGTTTATTTTGATGTTATTTTCACTATCGTCCTGTTCCGTTTGTTTCAAGTGACTAAACCTTCATGTTTTCTCACTGATGGGGCCATTTGTTCTTTATTCACCATGATTATATCGTTATACTTGGCCTGAAAATATGTATCTGTTGATGCACATTGTTGCTGGACTTGTTGATTGGCTTATGTAAACAATTCATTTGAGGCCTATGGACTGATATTGAATCGATACTACACCGGGCCGATGAAAAAATACATTTGCACGTATTGAGGCCTACACAAGGAATTGACGGATAATGAATTGACGGATTTTGAACATGATACTACACTTGATCCGTCCCGTTCCCGTGTCCCTAAAGCAAAAGGCGATGATGAGAGTATGAAATTAATGCAAAGCAAGTTGAATAGAGTAGTGGGTTTGGTGCTTTGGCATGGCAACACGGCTCGGGCTCCGTGTTTGCAACCGTACCAAATCCCGAGCCTCTACATGACGCGCCATACAAATCTGAGCCTAAATTTTGCAAAACAACCCCCGTTACTATTATATATTTTATTATTATTATTATTATTAATATTATTATATATTCTATTATTATTATTATATATTCTATCATTATTATTATATATATTTTTATTATATTATTATTATTATTTTATTATTGTTATTTTATTAATTATGACACTTTATTGTTGAACTAATTTAGTTTAAATTCCCATTTTTATTGCGAGGTACATCTTGGCACGAGCAATTCGGGAACGTTTTTTTTGGCTAACTTCCGTTGCATTGGAGTCGTTTGGATTGAAGTCGGACTCGAGCATTCAGAAATAAGACTTAGAAATTTAGAAAAATCAAGGCTCCCGCGAGTTGATCAATATCACGGGTTCTATCTTTAACTTTGCATTCCTTTCCTTAGACATTTATGTAAATAAAATGTATGAATTATTCTATTTGTCAATAATATTTGATTGCTTGGTATATCGCTTTACTTTATGTGCATTATCCTTTTATTTTTTGAAGTCGTTATTTAATTTATTGCAAACTGGGGCAAATTAGCAAAATGCGTGCAAATTAAAATAGTTTTCATAAACAAGTTTTATTTCAATTAATTATTTTAGATAAATTTTCTAGAAAAGCATATTTTGCAAATATTTTGGAAACCTGTCGGATTAACCGTATTTTACGGAATTTTGGAAGTGCCTTAAAAACCTTCTTCCGAAATTAGTAAAACCTCTTACTTAGAATCTCTGAAAGACCGTCTTTTTCCTAAAAACGGAGTTTTTGCACGCATTTGCTAATTTGGTTCCCTGTTTTCCTTAAATTGGGTGGCGACTCCAAAACTGTCGATATTCCGGAATTTATCCTTTTCGGGGGGTAATTTTTGGGGTTCAACAGATTCAATAGTTTGAATTTATATCACATGCATGTTTGATTTTTATTGTGTCAATTCAAACACATATACGATGTATATTCAGGCGAATACTGTTGAACCCCAAAAATTACCCCCGAAAAGGATAAATTCCGGAATATCGACAGGATGGACTAACTCTTTTGGAGTTTTTGGAGTCGCCACCCAATTTAAGGAAAACAGGGAACCAAATAAGCAAATGCGTGCAAAAACTCCGTTTTTATAAAAAGACGGTCTTTTCAGAGATTCTAAGTAAGAGGTTTTATTAATTTCGGAAGAAGGTTTTTAAGGCACTTCCGAAATTTCGTAAAATACAGTTAATCCGACAGGTTTCCAAATATTTACAAGTGTGCTTTTCTTTCAAAAGAATTATTTAAAAATAATAATAATAATAAGAATAATTAATCGAATAAAAGCTTATTTTGCAAAAACATTCTTTTAATTGCACGCATTTGCTAAGACGGCCCCAATTTTGCAATAAATTAAGTAATGACTTCACAATAAAAGGCAATGAACATAAAGTAAAACAACATACAAACAATCAAATATTATTGAGAAATAAAATATTCTACACATTTATTTGCATAAATATCTCTAAGGAAAGGAATGCAAAGTTAAGGATAGAACCGGGAAATTGATCAACTCGCGGGAGTCTTGAATTTTCTAAAATTACTAAGTCTTATTTCTGAATGCTCGGGTCCGAATTCAATCTCCAAATGCCTTCAATGCAATGGATTACTCTCATTCGCGAGTCATCCAAAAGCGTTCCCGAATTGCTCGTGCCAAGATATACCTCGTAATAAAATGGGAATTAGACGAGATTAGTACGATAATAAAGTGTAATGATTAATAAAATAAAATAATAATAAAGTAATAAAGTAATAATAATAATAATAAGAAAATATATAATAATAATAATAATAATAATAATAATAATAATAAAATATATATAATAATAACAATAGAATAATAATAATAATAATAATAATAATAATAATAATAGAGGGGTTTTGTTTTTGCAAAATTTAGGCTCAGGTTTGTATTGCGCGTCGAATAGAGGCTCGGGATTTGGTACGGCTGCAAACACGGAGCCCGGGCCGTGTTGCCGTGCCAAAGCACCAAACCCACTACTCTATTCAACTTGCTTAGCATTAAAATGCACTCATCATCGCCTTTTGCTTTAGGGACACGGGAACGGGACGGATCAAGTGTAGTATCATGTTCAAAATCCGTCAATTCATTATCCGTCAATACCTTGTGTAGGCCTCAATACGTGTATATATTTTCATCGGCCTAAACGGTGTAGTATCCGTTCGAATCAGTCCGTAAGCCTCAAACTAATTATTTTCATATGCCTTTAGTATAGCATCTGTTCAAAATTGATAAACAGGGTCCAAGTATTAAAGAGAAACGTGGAGACCCCAGCTGGAACAGTAAGAGGGCTTTGGACAAAATCCATCCAGATCTGATGAGCAAACAACATCTATGACAAAACTCCAAAAGGATTAGTGAACCAATGCAACAAAAACAGTAAAAGCAGCAATTATATATAAGCCAAGACAAATTAAGCCTCGCCGGTCAAACATCAATGAACCCAAACAATAATGACATTAGGACAATCAATATTGCACCAGCCAGAGCAAACAACAATCCATTCTGAACAATAACGTGGGGTTTTAAAGCAAAATCGAGCAAGCAAACAGTAAACGTCGCCGTTCAGGAACGAATTCCGGTGTAACAACAACATCAGACGGAACAACGGCCAAGGCGACGGAATCGGAGGAGCGACTGCCAGCTTGGCTTCTCCGATGAGAAGACACCAGCGGCATCGCTGCTACTCCGGTGGTGGCGATGCTTTTGACCACTGACCCGCTTCCCCGAGTCCCAGCTTCCGATCTGATTGGCCTCCGTTTTTCCCTCTTTTTGGATCTGCTTTTTGTTATAATGAAGATGACCAACAGTGGGTTATGAGGGTGTGAGGAGATGGGCCCAAAATCGTAGGGGGTGCTGATGGATTATGGAGAGAGAGCCGTTGTGGGGGGCACGGCTGGGTCTGAGGGATCTTTTTTGTGTGGGAGATGAATAATGGTGAGGGGTTTTGATTGTTGGTGAGGGAGATGATAGGGGTGCCGCGGCTGATCCTTGTGAGGTGTGTCTTGTGGAGGAGATGATGAGGGATTGTGGAGAGGGAGATAGTAGATCTGAATTTTGTAAGGGGAAGATGAATAGTGAATGGTGGGCTAGGGTTTTAGGACAAGAGAGTATATATAGGGGTGAGGGGTAGGGTTTTAGAATTGGGCTAGGCAAATGGGGAAATGCCTATTGCATAAATAAACTAAGACTTAAAATGAAGAACGATTGCGGCCTTTTCGTTAAAATTACGAACTTAATTTATTAAAAAAAATAGCCTTATTTTAAACATAATTAGACGTTAATTGAAAATTCCGGGACAAAATTGGGTGTCAACAGCTGCCCCTCTTTACCCGAAAAGGATGAAAGAGTTTTCAGGGTAAAGAAAGTTGACGTGAAACCCAATTTTGTCACGGTAAAGCCAAGACTCTGATTCCTGGGATCAAAATGCGAGGCTTATGGACATGGCCGAGCTGCGGTTTCCGAGTTGCCTACATATCCCGGGCTGAAAGAGAATCAGGCCATATATAGTTCGACGCGATTTGAAAATCAAAGACGAGATAATAACGACTACTCAAGTGCGGGAAAAGAGGCTTGTAATCACCTAAGTTATGAAAATGTGGTCGACGACACACCCATAAAGAGGGGTTTACATGGACATAGCTTCCACTGCATCTCGATAATCGAGCCATCTTGTCTTCAATCTCAAACCTCAAACTCAGGGTTAACAAGAGACTTACCTCTAGGGTATCCAGACTTATCCGGGTGCGATTCTTCAGGTCTTCGTTGACGAGTCTAGCTCATATCAACGATTGCCCAGTTCACCGCTAAGAAAAGCTCCACGCAATGCTCCAAATGCTGCTGCGGTGCTGCTAAAAATCCTGTAATAATCTCAACAAACGGTAAACAAGCAACTGCTAATAAACTGTAATAATTAGAATAATAAATAGATAAAGTGATAAAATTGTAAATACGGGTTGCGGTATCATCGATAAGTTCTTCCTTCGATCAACTGACAAAGTACTCCGCCCGGAGAACCTCTAAGCTGATCTATTAACCTGAAAATAAAACAAGACGTAATACAAAGAAAATGCGAAGGTATAATTTAAAGCAAGTGCAAAGCAATTTGAACAATCTTGAAAAATCAACTGGCAAGCCGGTCGGGCACGCAGCAAGGAGGGTCTTGGAATTGATTGTCTACAAATCAGCTGGTGATCCGGTCCGGCACAAAGCAAGGAGGGTCTCAGGGCTGACCTGTTATACTAAAAGTAAAGCAAGTCATAATATAAAGCAAGTGCAAAGGCATAATTGAAAGCAAGTGCGAGGCAATTTGAACATCTTGACAAATCAACTGGCAAGCCGGTCGGGCACGCAGCAAGGAGGGTCTTAGAATTGATTGTCTACAAATCAGCTGGTGATCCGGTTCGGCACAAAGCAAGGAGGGTCTCAGGGCTGACATGTTAACCTGTTAAACTAAAAGTAAAGCAAGTCATAATATAAAGCAAGTGCAAAGTCATAATTGAAAGCAAGTGCAAAGCAATTTGAACATCTTGACAAATCAACTGGCAAGCCGGTCGGGCACGCAGCAAGGAGGGTCTTGGAATTGATTGTCTACAAATCAGCTGGTGATCCGGTCCGGCACAAAACAAGGAGGGTCTCAGGGCTGACCTGTTATACTAAAAGTAAAGCAAGTCATAATATAAAGCAAGTGCAAAGGCATAATTGAAAGCAAGTGCAAAGCAATTTGAATATCTTGACAAATCAACTGGCAAGCCGGTCGGGCACGCAGCAAGGAGGGTCTTGGAATTGATTGTCTACAAATCAGCTGGTGATCCGGTCCGGCACAAAGCAAGGAGGGTCTCAGGGCTGACCTGTTAAACTAAAAGTAAAGCAAGTCATAATATAAAGCAAGTGCAAAGGCATAATTGAAAGCAAGTGCAAAGCAATTCAGCGTGAAATGTAAAGCAACGCAAAAGCGATTTAGCGAATCAATAGGCGTGAAAGTCCAACAAAGGAGAAGCCCCGCCTGGTGATCAACCTGAAAAATGTAAAGCAAGGCATCAATTTTTAAAGCAAGTGCGACGACGTGATTTAAAGCAAGTGCAAAGAAAATCAATGCGGGAATGTAGAGCAATTCAAGAGCCATTTGGCGAATCAATAGGCGAGATAGTCCAACAAAGGGGATCCTCGTAGCCGTTGGTCAACCTGGAAGAGTAAAGCAAGACGTTAATTTTAAAGCAAGTGCGAAGACATAATTCAAAATAAGTGCAAAACAAAGTAATGCAGAAATGCAGTCAGAGCGATAGCCATTGATAAATCAATTGGCGGGACAATCCGGAAAGGACAGCCTTGTGCGGATTATCGCCTGAAACCAAACGATGCCCTATTTGGCTTAGTTTCGAAAACACAAAACAAGCCTCTGCTTTGTCGCCTATTATGAATGAAAGTCATAGGGGTAGTAATGCCGCCTGTTCGGCAATAACTCATGACAAAGCATAATGCTTTAAGTCATGAAAAGGGATTGCGACGCAATCTGCAAGGCAACTTTGAATGCGAGTTCAATAAATTGTTCATCCATAATGTGAATGATCCTTTCATTGCAAGCTTTCATGTTCCTGCTCTCAAAGAAAAATTGTTAGCTTTGGGGAGGAAAGGGGAAGCGTTTGATTCGTGCAGACTTCATCCTGATCTTGCTGCTTCTGCTGCTTCCTCGTCTTCATTGGACTTGGATTTGCGAATTGCTTTCAGTAACTTGGCTCATGAACTCAAATAGCATAGATTTTCGAAAATAGAGGCAAGATAAAACATTTTAATGCAATATAGCGAGTGAAATAAGCATGCAAATGAAGTCAATGATGCATTTTGAAAATTTTGCCTTGACTTAAACTTGTAACATATTTTAAAACAACTGAACGTCCTTTGCCTTAGACTTTGCACCGTTTGCTTAACCAATTATAGAATTCTTGTCAACTCATCTTTAATAACCAATGCCGCTTCTTGCAAAATTCTGCCCCAGTTATTATCTTTCGCATCTCCAACTTGCCTTGCAAAATTGCCCCATTTGTCCTTCTTAGGGGAGAATAAAAATTTAAATGCTAAAGGGTCGAGCCCGATGTGGGAGCCTACGTATCCCTCCTTGGGAATCAGACCGTGCGTAGTTCTGCATCACTGCTTCAACGCCATATACCAATAAATAAAGGCTGCCCCAGTTGAAGTTCTAACAGATAGTGCGATATCCAAAGAGCACAGACAATAACCTTTCAGTGCATCGCTTTCAATTTGTTCAGTTGTTTTGCCATACGTCACAAGCAAAGCTTTGGCAGGTTTAGCAATTTTAACTTTGAAACAGAAACAAATACAACCGTAAATAATATTATAAGAATGAGATGCATTTTATTTCAACGTTCATAAATTCAAAATGAGCTGATTCAGATTAACATAAACTTTAAAGTATAATGCAATTCAGGGCCTCAATCTGAATTAAAATTGAAAATAATGCTACTAAGTTCAATCGCCAAGTTCTTTCAAGCAATGCCATTAGCTTCTGGTACTGCATCGTTCACGAGCTAGAGCGTCTACCATCAATCATATCTCGAAATCCTTGCATGGTGGATGGTCAGCCACTTCACAAATCCAACATTTGCCAGAGAAGTAAACAAAACAAAAGAAACCTCACAAAGGGTAACTAAGATAGTTTACATGTCATTCATAGGATTGCATACAAGCAAGCAACACCTAGTGTTTAACGCATTTTGAGCAAATAAAGCAAGGCATGCGATTAACATTTTAACACAGCTCATGCTCTCCTCAGCATCTGCACAAAATCCTAAACCCAAATGCCTAAAACCCGAAACAATCCTCCATAGCTTTTGCAAACATCCACACTCCTCCAAGCACGATTCCCAATTGTTTCACAACATCCAAGGGAGAAATTTCCAACTGCCTCCACAATACCAGACTGCAAATCATGAAAGGCGCCAATTGGCCTTTCAAAATGAAACCTCACTGATCCTCGGCTTTAGACACGCCTCTTAGCTTCCTAGGTTTTGCAAGGCTCACCGACCTTGTTCATAGGGCTCCTCACTGGTCCTCGGCTTTACTCAAGCCTCTCAGTTTCCTAGGTAGCCAAGACCGCACTGGTCTTCAAGGAGGGACCCCACTGGTCATTCAAAGACATAGGGGCTTCGCTCTCCTAGTATGCGACAAGCATACTTCAATTTTACAAAGTTGCAGCTGGATAATCAATATAGGCCTGCACACACGCAAAGCCATTCACGAGAGGGACCCCACTGATCCTTTTAAAGACACCAGGGGCTTCGCCTCTTAGATCTCACTACACCAAGCCATCTCCAAAACACAAACCAACCAAATCTGCCGAACCTTCCCCCAAAATAAGGTGTAAATGCATGCATGCTCCTAAACTCCATCTAAGAGTGGGTTAACGGTTGAGGCTAACAGGTGAGTGGCAAGCGGTCTCGCAGTCGAATTACTCCTACGATGGCCGCCGGTGTACCAACTCGTCACAGGGTTCTTTAGTGGAAGAAAGTGCGGGTGCGCATGGGCGCACCTCGCGGATATTTGAGTGAGAATGCAAGAGGTTCCCAGGAGTGGGGGAAATATGAACGGAATGCCAGTTTATATGTGCGCAAATAAGGGTGTAGTGACATGCTTTTCGTGGCACACAAACAAACAGATATAATAAAACAAAAATAAATTAAGCATGCTAGTTGCAAATAATTGGAAACCTTTATGGTCAAAACCTTTATTGCTCCCCAGCGGAGTCGCCATGCTGTTGAACCCCAAAAATTACCCCCGAAAAGGATAAATTCCGGAATATCGACAGGATGGACTAACTCTTTTGGAGTTTTTGGAGTCGCCACCCAATTTAAGGAAAACAGGGAACCAAATAAGCAAATGCGTGCAAAAACTCCGTTTTTATAAAAAGACGGTCTTTTCAGAGATTCTAAGTAAGAGGTTTTATTAATTTCGGAAGAAGGTTTTTAAGGCACTTCCGAAATTCCGTAAAATACGGTTAATCCGACAGGTTTCCAAATATTTACAAGTGTACTTTTCTTTCAAAAGAATTATTTAAAAATAATAATAATAATAAGAATAATTAATCGAATAAAAGCTTATTTTGCAAAAACATTCTTTTAATTGCACGCATTTGCTAAGACGGCCCCAATTTTGCAATAAATTAAGTAATGACTTCACAATAAAAGGCAATGAACATAAAGTAAAACAACATACAAACAATCAAATATTATTGAGAAATAAAATATTCTACACATTTATTTGCATAAATATCTCTAAGGAAAGGAATGCAAAGTTAAGGATAGAACCGGGAAATTGATCAACTCGCAGGAGTCTTGAATTTTCTAAAATTACTAAGTCTTATTTCTGAATGCTCGGGTCCGAATTCAATCTCCAAATGCCTTCAATGCAATGGATTACTCCCATTCGCGAGTCAGCCAAAAGCGTTCCCGAATTGCTCGTGCCAAGATATACCTCGCAATAAAATGGGAATTAGACGAGATTAGTACGATAATAAAGTGTAATGATTAATAAATAAAATAATAATAAAGTAATAAAGTAATAATAATAATAATAAGAAAATATATATATATATAATAATAATAATAATAATAATAATAATAAAATATATATAATAATAACAATAGAGTAATAATAATAATAATAGAGGGGTTTTGTTTTTGCAAATTTAGGCTCAGGTCTGTATTGCGCGTCGAATAGAGGCTCGGGATTTGGTACGGTTGCAAACACGGAGCCCGGGCCGTGTTGCCGTGCCAAAGCACCAAACCCACTACTCTATTCAACTTGCTTAGCATTAAAATGCACTCATCATCGCCTTTTGCTTTAGGGATACGGGAACGGGACGGATCAAGTGTAGTATCATGTTCAAAATCCGTCAATTCATTATCCGTCAATTCCTTGTGTAGGCCTCAATACGTGTATATATTTTCATCGGCCTAAACGGTGTAGTATCCGTTCGAATCAGTCCGTAAGCCTCAAACTAATTATTTTCATAGGCCTTTAGTATAGCATCTGTTCAAAATTGATAAACAGGGTCCAAGTATTAAAGAGAAACGTGGAGACCCCAGCTGGAACAGTAAGAGGGCTTTGGACAAAATCCATCCAGATCTGATGAGCAAACAACATCTATGACAAAACTCCAAAAGGATTAGTGAACCAATGCAACAAAAACAGTAAAAGCAGCAATTATATATAAGCCAAGACAAATTAAGCCTCGCCGGTCAAACATCAATGAACCCAAACAATAATGACATTAGGACAATCAATATTGCACCAGCCAGAGCAAACAACAATCCATTCTGAACAATAACGTGGGGTTTTAAAGCAAAATCGAGCAAGCAAACAGTAAACGTCGCCGTTCAGGAACGAATTCCGGTGTAACAACAACATCAGACGGAACAACGGCCAAGGCGACGGAATCGGAGGAGCGACTGCCAGCTTGGCTTCTCCGATGAGAAGACACCAGCGGCATCGCTGCTACTCCGGTGGTGGCGATGCTTTTGACCACTGACCCGCTTCCCCGAGTCCCAGCTTCCGATCTGATTGGCCTCCGTTTTTCCCTCTTTTTGGATCTGCTTTTTGTTATAATGAAGATGACCAACAGTGGGTTATGAGGGTGTGAGGAGATGGGCCCAAAATCGTAGGGGGTGCTGATGGATTATGGAGAGAGAGCCGTTGTGGGGGGCACGGCTGGGTCTGAGGGATCTTTTTTGTGTGGGAGATGAATAATGGTGAGGGGTTTTGATTGTTGGTGAGGGAGATGATAGGGGTGCCGCGACTGATCCTTGTGAGGTGTGTCTTGTGGAGGAGATGATGAGGGATTGTGGAGAGGGAGATAGTAGATCTGAATTTTGTAAGGGGAAGATGAATAGTGAATGGTGGGCTAGGGTTTTAGGACAAGAGAGTATATATAGGGGTGAGGGGTAGGGTTTTAGAATTGGGCTAGGCAAATGGGGAAATGCCTATTGCATAAATAAACTAAGACTTAAAATGAAGAACGATTGCGGCCTTTTCGTTAAAATTACGAACTTAATTTATTAAAAAAATTAGCCTTCTTTTAAACATAATTAGACGTTAATTGAAAATTTCGGGACAAAATTGGGTGTCAACAAATACATAATTAAATCTACACACTTCTAGAAGAATGAATACATATTATATACAATATATATTTCTAGTATAAATCACAATTAAACACACTTAAGCTCAAAATATACCATCATTATTATTATTATTATTATTATTATTATTATTATTATTATTTGACCAAAAATTAAGGGAGAGATTTGATGTATAGTGAAAGGAGGGATATGCGGGTGATGGATTGGAAGTTGATCCCTACATTTCTGCTATATTGGTTATTAATAATATGCTATTCTTTGGGGGGGGGGGGGTATTAAAAAGGTGCTACAACGATGTAATTAAGGTTTTAAACCTAGCTATTAATGAAAAATAGCCCCAAAAAAACTCAATCTATTATGATACAAAAATTTCATGTGTTACCCTTTATAAGCGCCGGTCTTATTAATTTGTTCTCACTTTCAAATATTTTAAGTAAATGTCCTCCACATCATCTCTCACTATGCGGAAGGACTATTTTACCCCTGACTGAACCTAACTCACATTCAACGAATTCCTTCTCTCTTACCTCCTTCATTTCCTTCTTTCTTCTTTGTGTCCTGGAGATTTAGGGTATCTGTAAAAGTTATATCTATTTTATTATTTTAAAGTCTTGGCTATTGCCATTAGTTGCAGAGACTTTCTCTGCAAGTAGCCTTTATTGTACAGAGTTTAAAGTCTTGACTATTGCGACTTTAAAATCTTGGCTATTGCTATTAGTTGCAAAAACTTTCTCTGCAAGTAGCCTTTATTGCACAGAGATTAAAGTCTTTCTCTGCAAGTTGCCTATTGCATAGAGCTTAAAGTCTTGGCTATTGTCAATACTTGCAGAGACTTTGTCTGCAGGCTGCCTATTGCACCAGATTGTAAAGTATTGACAATTGTCAATACTTTCAGAGACTTCCCCTGCAAGTTGCCCTCTTCCACCCGACCTTAAAGTGTTGGCTATTGCCAAAAGTTGCAGAGAATTTGGTAACATCACTTGGATGGTGTTACCATTGATAAAAAAAAGTTGGTTTCTCGATTTGTCCAGTGATAAATTGACCCTTAATGACGATTTTCGCAACTTTCATTCAATCTTGTTTTTATTTTTCTTGTATTAGATTCCACTTTAATTTCCTAGTTAAGGTGCCCATTGCACCAGAGCTTGAACTCTTGGCAATAGCCAAGACCTGCAAAGACTTTCTCTCAAATTACCCAATGCAACAAGGCTTGAAGTCTTGGCAATTGCCAAGAAGTCTGTGCAAGGTGCCCATTGCACCAGAGCTTGAACTGTTGGCAATAGCCAAGATTTGAAGAGACTTTCTCTGCAAATTACCCACTGCAACAGGACTTGAAGTCTTGGCAATAGCCATGACTTGCAGAGAAAGATTGGCCACTACAACAGGGCTTGAAGTCATGGCAATTGCCAGGAAGTCTTTGTAAGGTGCCCATTGCACCAGATCTTATACTCTTGGCAATAGCCAAGACTTGCAGAGACTTTCTCTGCAAGTTGGCCACTACAATAGGCCTTGCAGTCTTGGCAATTGCCAGAAAGTCTGTGTAAGGTACCATTGTACTAGAGCTTAAACTCTTGGCATAGCCAAGACTTGTAGAGACAAGTTGCCTATTGCAACGAGACTTAAAATTTTCGCAATTGCCAAGAAGTCTGTGCAAGGTGCCCATTGCTAAGAAGTCTTGTGGATGTTTGTCTGTATTATCTGAAAAAAGGTGTCTGTATCATCCTTTTGACGGTCAATTGAAATATGCCAGTACTTTGATCGTTGGTTTATGCAAGTGTGCAATGCTTTTAAGGAGAATGAGAGAATCTGTAAAAGTTATGGGTTTTTAGGGTTTGTAGATAGCGTAAATGGAGAAAAGGAAGGGGAGGGACTGGGCGGGTCTTTTTATTAGTTGTTAGGGGTATTTTTGTCCAGAAAATATTTCATTAAACTAATGGAAGGCATTTATACTGAACCACTATTAGCAAGGGAATTTTTGCAAACTAATGGCTCCCGTGTCATATTTTTGCAAATCAGCCATTATTATATATAGGTTTTGCGCAAAATAGACATTTTTACTCTACAATTTTGATCCACATAAGAAAAGTCTTACAAAAATAATGCCCCTCCCTAAAGAAAAGTTGATGAAGACCGTCATGGAGATGCCTCTGGCGATCTCCTGATCTTTGCTAATAGAAATATCTAGTGATTGTCAAGAACTCTCTTACGGGATCATTTTTGCAAGTCTTTCCTTATGGGGGGGTCAAATCTCTGACGGACCGGCAGAAGGTGTTCTATCTGTAAATCACCTAATTACATATATGGTACTCTAAAGATGAAATAGTTAATGTGTGATAAAATCATCAATGAAAAAATTTATCCACCCAAAAGAATTTCAGCATTGTTCATAATATGTACGTATGTAATCTATGGAACTCTAAATGTTAGAGAAACTTTATGATTAATGTATCAAACTAAAAAAAGAAGTGTATAACGTACATAAACTTGAGGTGGTGAGATAGTTGTAACTTTGCTATAGGATTGAGATAGTTAAAGTAACTGGTGACACCTAATATTATAACATGAGGTTAAACAAAATAGTACTTCATGTGTGGAATATCGGAGGTTAGGTTACATTAGCAATTAACCATTGTAAGTTTTGAGGAGAACATAAGGTTAAATTTAGTTTTTAAAAATCGATCAATTGGATCTCTAGCATTGACCAGTATTGTATTGACAAAAATCATACCGGTCATGTGAGCCATGTGATCGACCACGTGGAAGTAGCAAAAGATTCGACTTTCGTTAATGATAGAGTCAAAAAGTGATAATGAGGAACGCGAAGGCTATGGATCAGACGAGTACGATTCAGTGTGAGGTGCATGATTATATCAAAAAAGAAAATCTCCACTAACTGCTTGTAGAAAGTCCACAAGACTCAACAGCAGCCACAAGATCTAACTTCGGACATGGAACTTAGCACCAATTATAAGTTTTGTTGCAGGGCACACAAAAGAAATATCTGAGTCCGTACAGATACAAAGAATATTTGGATTTGTTCATTGATACCTCCTAATCAATATAAAAGAAGTGTCGAAGAGAAAAAAGGGAACCTCTAAGGATAGATAAGACTATAAATACACTCTCCTTTCACTCTTGTAATCACACATACCACTGATACCGTTACTTTGTTGCTTTATGTATAAGGACAATTGGTTATTCGTTCACTAGCACTCACTTGAATTTATTGGACTTTCATTCAATAAGATTACCCTTACTCTTTCCCCTTACTATTGTCTTCATTGTCTTGACTTGATATTTTATTTACAGAGTATATTTATATGATATAAAGACGATTGTAACACTAATCATTTGAGCTTAACAACAAAAGGACTAGTTAGTCTTGATATAACACTTTATTTTATGGTCCATAAAACATATAATCAATTGTTAACATTTAAAATTAAATTTTATGTCAGAAAAGTATCATTCCACGCTTTTCTATTTGAGCCTCAGACTAAGCTCAAAATATCGTTCATCATAAATAAAGATTTTGTAGCAACTACAAATTAGTAATCTACTGGTGTTACTTGAAAACACTCAACACACACCTCGAATTGAGATATGAATGGTCGTCGCAATAATAATACCCAATTGGGAGTCGGGGTCAAATCCACAAGGAACAATATGATGCGATTAAGGTAGTAAAGGAACTAAACCAATTGAACTAAGCCAAACGAGCGTAATAAATTGATAAGTGACAATTCTAACACCTACTAACTACACTAAGAAAGTAAGTAAAGATGTTCAATGGTATTCTCACAAGCAAGGGAAGACAAGTTCGGAGCCTAAGTTGCAAATATGGCACAGGGTTTATGTATTATGGTCAAACCATACATTTAACCCTCTAAAACATTCGGTATATTGAGGGTCTATTAAGTTATGCCCGTTAGGGTCAATAACGAAGCGCATAAAGATCTAGTTCAAAGACCCGAGTAGATATAGCCATTTATAGCTACTTCTTTTAGATGGGGTAGGCTCGTGAGCCATTATAACCCAAATCTTCGTTAGTTCTTATAAACCCATACCTTCAACCCCGTTAGGGTGATGAAAGCAAAGTGGGGTTTAGCTCAAGTGTGGCCACACCTTAAACTTGAATATGAAATATGATAAGAACTAGATAAACATTAACCCATTAATATGAAAACCTAATCATGCAAGATATATTCATACAATCATGCCCTTAATAAAATCAACAACACCAAATATATTCAATACAAAGTATGAAAATGAAGAAATGAGTAAAAAAGATTAAGAAATTCTCAATGGGTTGATCCGAATCTTCACTCTCTTGGTGTGTTGAAATGGGTTCTTGCTCCTTAAGCTTGAAAAATAACCAAAGATAATGGTCCAAAGACTTTAAGGAACTATTTATACTGTTGAGTTGGATGTTTTGAAGATTGACAATTGAAGGACTTAGTGATTTGTAGAAGAACTTAGTCCTTGGTGAGAAAGGCACGACTGATCGAAAAGATTTTGTGGAATGCAAATCCATGCAGAACTAGGAGTAGTGGCGCGTAAATTTATACGCATCCTAGTCAACTAAAAGAAGTTGTGTCGGGGCTGTCTCATTGAAGTGTGAATAAGAGTTAGTGCTGAACGAGGAAAGTATCACAGGGAAATATGGACTTGCTATATTTACGAGGTTTCCTAGTGAAACACTGCTAGGGTTACAAAGACCATATAAAAGTAAGTAATTGAGGCAGCCGATCTCAGTTATTCACCACGAGAGTTGAGAGCAAACACAAGGCGAATTAAATAACTCTTAAAGTGACATAACTGTTGAAGCCAACCAATGAAGAACCACTAGCAAAAGCAGTGAATTAGTTAGTTTAGGTTCTTGATTATATTTGTCACAGTTTTTCCGTTTTGATAGTATTACCTATCTGCTTATGTTAGAAGCCATTGTAATAGGTGAACTTTGAGTGATTACTTTGTAAAGCTAGAGTTTAGCTTTATTGAGTGTTTAGGGTCTAGAGTGTAGCCCCTTGGTTACAGAGTTTGTAATCTAAAACTCGTTCTTTGTGTTAGTGAAGTTATTTCAAAATATCGGAGTGTGGGTCGTGGTTTTTTTCTCCCTTGAGCAAGGAGTTTTTCACGTAAAAATACTGTGTCATTTAGATTGTTGTTTACTTTTGTATTTGTGTTTTTTCGTGGAGGCAACAACTCAAGAATAGGGTTCTTGCGGTAAAGAGTCAGGTTCTTCAGCGAAAATCGGAGGACACTATTCAACCCCCCTTTCTAGTGTCCATATGAGGTGCTTAGAGTATAACAAGTGGTATCAGAGCAGGTCTTCTCGTTTTCAGTTAACACCTTGAGAAGGATCAAATCATGAGTGCACCACCTACAATTACTGAAGGACAATCGGTTCTGAGGCCTCAACAATTCAATGGGCAATACTATGCTTGGTGGAAGAACAGAATGGATAAATCACATCTGTGCAGAAGATTATCAACTATGGATAATAATTTCTGAAGGAAATCTGACTCCGACTGACGAGGTCCAAAGTGCATAGGAATTGTCTGCTCATTCTTGTCAAATTCTAATATAGTTTAAGATATCGTCCCACAGAGATTGAGTATTCTATGCTACGGACTTGTATTTTAATTACTATTTGAGAGAGTCAAGTTGATGAAAAGTGGGGTTTTTTAATTTAAATTTACTTAAACTGAAAAAAAATAACTTTGAAGATTTTTAATTTAAAAGAGTTAGGAATCGTTGAATTCACTTGGTAATACTTATAATAAATATCTCAGTTTTGAAATGTATTTCTCTTAAGAATAATTGCTTATTGCTAATTCAATTATATTTTGCTCACTAAGAAATAATCAATTAATAACATTCCGTGAGGTTATGCATAGTAATTGAATAGTAATAACTAGTGACGATTAAACCGAAATAATTTTCTTGCCTGAATTGTACTTAAAAGTAGTAAAAACTTCGTGAGAATATTTTTACAGAAATCAATAATCTTACCTACAACAATTCCTCCGTGAGAATTAAAACTGAGGTAAACAAAATTACAGACTTGAAGAAATAGTTTTTATTCTACTATTTTATTCATCAGTTATTATACATTAATTTTGCTCCGTGAGAATTACAAAATTAATATAACAATAACCTAGAGATAAAATAGATGGATGTGTAAATAAAGATTTCGTAAAAACTATCATTCCAGCACAGTGTTAAAATGTGATTAAAAACCTTTAGGAAGTATGTATTAAAACTGGGATAAGTGTTATAAATATTACCAAATTTCATCAACTATCCCAACAAAAGAAATTACTCCATTATGAAGTAAGAAAACTAAGTTATAAAATATTAAGACTATGAAGAAATAATATTTCTTCTAAAGAGGAATACTACAAAAGCTTAAAAGAAAGAAAGAGAAAGCAAGAGAAAGTAGTTCTCTGCAAATGAAATAATGTCTTTCTTACAAATTTGCTAGCTATTTATAGAGAAATTCTAAGGGGGAAATGTCTTCCAAAGATGCGAAGGTGAGTGAAGTTGATGACTATTCCATAGATGTAAAGGTGAGTTGAAGAGAGAAGATTTCTTCCGTTTGCTCTTTGTTCTTCAGCGTATAAAAATCACGGACATGACTATCAGTGTTATAGTCGCACTATGAATAGTGAAATCATTAAGATTAAGGCTCAAAGAAGGGTTCGAAAAGGTAAAAATATGTATATTTGGATAGAAAATTGAGAGGCTTGAATTGTGTATCAAAGAAGGCCTTATTTCATTTTTCAAAAATCAGTATCATCTATTATTTCGCCTCGAAGAACATTCAGAGCAAGTTCTAGCCAAGTTCATTGATTCTACCTTCTTTATGATCATAATTTTTCTCAATTCCAATGATTTTCTGAGTTGAAGATGTTTGCTCTTGCTTTCACAAGGTCAAAATCATAGACATGAAAAATCATATGGTGAATATAAAAGAAATAATATTGATCATAAAAAAAAATTATATTTTTAATTAATAAACTACAATTAAGACCATAAATAAGTAGAAAATAGTATATAATAAAAATAAAAATAAAAATATATAGTTAAATAAAAAAGCTTAAAAATCATATTTATACCAAAATAACCTCCCCCATACTTGAACATTTCATTCTCCTGGATGAAAATGTATTTTAAGATAAGTAAAAGAAAGGAGAGTGAAAATAGAATGAAGAAGGATCAAGTGACAGTTGGATTATATAAATATAATATAATTAATATAAAAATACTACTTTATTAGTAAAATAAAAATCTTTTTGGCTTTAAAATATACGATCACAGAAGAAAGCTTGAAAGAAACTGTGACCACACATGTTCTATGTGTAATAGACTGGATTATTTTTAGACCTTATCAGTCATGAGGTCCTGGTTTGAATATAAACCAGAAAAATTACATGTGCCAACATTAGACTTGGACAATTGAATGGTTAACCAACCAGTAACTTAGGCATACCAATCACCATGGAGTTACTCCTGTCTAGGTGACTCTGTTTTTGTAGAGGCCTTCATGAGATGTTCCGGTTGTACAATAATTTGGATATTGACCAGATCAATTGGTTAAGAATTTAATTAGTTAGATCTAAATTGGACTTATGAGGCTCCATTATTTCACCCTCAATGGCTACGGGGTAAAAAACCATAGTTCTGAGTTTAACGTCGTCAGCTCGACGCAGTAACTTTGGCACTCATCATACTATCATGGTTACTGAAGGGTGTTGCTCAAAATATCCTCCAAAGTATAATTTTAGCCTGTGACCATTGACCTTAAATTTCTCTCCTCCATTGCTTTGTTGAATTTCAATTGCTCCGTATGGAGTAACATCTGTAACATTGTAAGGACCTGTCCATCTGGATTTCAATTTCCTGGGAATAGCCTGAGACGGCTATTGTAAAGAAGTACCCGATCTTCAATTTTAATATTTTTTGGTCGGATCAAATTATCATGCCATTTTTTTTTCTTTTTCTTTGTAAATCTTGGCATTTTCATAGGCTTCCATCCTCAGTTCATCCAACTCATTAACCTGCAAAAATCTATTTTTACTAGCAGAGGTTAAGTTAAAGTTCAATACTTTCAGTGCCCAAAAGGCTTTGTGTTCCAATTCAACAGACAAATGGCAAGTTTTTCCAAAGGCTAATTTATATGGAGATGTTCCAATCAGCGTTTTGAACGCCGTTCGGTATACCCATAATGCATCATCTAATTTTAAAGCCCAGTCTTTTCTTGAGATTCCGACAGTTTTTTCAAGAATTCTTTTTAGTTCACGGTTTGAAACCTCAACTTGCCCTTGAGTTTGAGCATGATACGATGCTCCAGTTTTATGAGTCACATTATATTTTGACAATAAAGCAGAAAATTGCTGATTCATGAAATGATCCCTTGGTCACTAATGATGACTCGTGGTGTGCCAAATCTGGTAAAAATATTTTTTCAGAGAAAATTGCACACAGTTCGAGCATCATTCTTTCTTGTGGGAATGACTTCAACCCATCGTGAAACATAGTCAACAGCCACAAGGATATATTCAAATGAATGAGATGAAGGAAAAGGTCCCGTAAAATCTATACCCCAGACATCAAATATTTCACATACCTGAATAGATTGCAATGGCATCTCATCTCTCTTTGTGATATTACCTATTCTCTGACACCTATCACATTGTGAAACATACACACGGGCATCTTTAAAAAGTGTTGGCCAGAAGAATCCAGCTTCCAAAACCTTGAAAGCAGTTCGGTTTGCAACATAATGTCCTCCAATTGCTCCATCATGACAATGAAACAAAATCTTTGGCATTTCATCTTCAGGTACACATCTTCTAATGATATTATCTGCACAAATTCTAAACAAGTAAGGGTCATCCCACAGATAATATTTAGCATCAGATATAAGCTTTTTCGTCTGTTGGTAAGAGAGATCTCGTGGTGTCCATTTTCCAACCAAGTAATTTGCAATGTCTGCAAACCAGGGTGGTTGAGTTACTATTGAGCTGACAGAAAAAATATGTTCATCAGGAAACTCTTCTTTTATATCACGAGGCTCAAGAGGAGGGTTCTCTGTTTTAGACAAATGGTCAACTACCTAATTCTTAGTTCCTTTTCTGTCTTTTATTTCAAGGTCAAACTCTTAGAGAAGTAAAATCCAGCTTAACAATCTAGGTTGGACATCTTTCTTTGCTAAGAGGTATTTTAAAGCTGCATGATCAGTAAAAACAGTGACCTTGGTTCCTATCAATAGGATCGAAACTTATCGAAAGCAAATACTACTGCCAGTAGTTCTTTTTCTGTTGTGGCATAATTGAGCTGAGCCTCATTCAATGTTCTACTAGCATAGTAAATGAGACGGAAAATTTTATCTTTTCTCTGGCCTAAAACAGCTCTAACAGCTGTATCACTAGCATCACACATAACCTCAAAAGGTTGGTTCCAATCAGGGGACACAACAGGGGCAGTTGATAATTTCTCCTTAAGAGTGTCAAAAGCTTTCATACAATCACATAAAAAATCAAACTTAACATCTTTCATCAAAAGGTTAGTCAACGGTTTTGAAATCTTTGAAAAATCTTTAATGAACCGTCTGTAAAAACCTGCATGACCTAGAAAACTTCTAATGTCTTTAACAGTTGTGGGAGGGCGTAATCTTACTATAAGATCAATTTTTGCCTGATCGACTTCTATTCCTTAGCAGTGATTTTATGTCCTAAAACAATTCCTTCAGTAACCATAAAATGATATTTCTCCCAATTAAGAATCAAGTTTGTCTCTTCGCATCTCTTAAGAACTAAGGTCAAATGATTAAGACAATCTTCAAATGTTTTACCAAAAAAGGTGAAATTATTCATAAAAATTTCCAAAATTTTTTAGTCATGTCTGAGAAAATTGCTGACATGCAACGCTGAAATGTAGCAAGTGCATTACACAAACCAAAGGGCATTCTCCTATAGGCATAGGTTCCATGAGGACATATGAAAGTTGTCTTATCCTGATCTTCTGGTGCAATTGATATCTAGTTATACCCTGAATATGCATCAAGAAAATAGTAAAAACTATAACCTGCTACCCTTTCCAACATTTGATCAATAAATGGTAAAGGAAATGGTATTTTCTTGTAGCATCATTGAGACGCCTGTAATCAATACACACTCTCCATCCTGTTATTGTTCTGGTAGGTATGAGTTCATTATTTTAATTTTTAATAACTGGCATACCTCCTTTCTTGGTACCACCTGAACAGGACTTACCCAAGGGCTGTTAGAAATGGGGTAAATAATACTTGCAGCCAAAAGTTTAATTATTTTATTTTTCACAACTTCCTGCATTTTTGGGTTCAAATCTCCGTTGGGGTTGGACTATTTGCTTGTAGCTATCCTCCATGAGGATTCTGTGTGTGCAAATAGCTGGACTACTGCCTTTGATGCCTGCTATAATCCACCGTAAGGCTCCTTTGTGTGCTCTCAGTACTTTCAATCAATTTATGTTACTGTTTTGCATTCAGAGAAGATGAAATTATCACAGGAAATAATTCAGGCTCAAGATAAACATACTTCAAATGGAAAGGGAGAATTTTGAGTTCAATTTTTGGTTGAATGTTTTCTGATAGCATTTCTCTCTCTTCTTCAGAATCATTTTCCAATATTTCATCTTCACTTCTAATAGTCAGATCATCATCATATCTTATGCCAGATCGAGCCAAGCATTTTTTCCACTGAGTCAGAAATCAATTGATCATCTTTGAATTCATCTGCAAGATCACTAATCATATCAATTGAAAAGCAAGAAAATGCTGTCTCATCTTCGGGAAATTTTAGAATCTTGTGCATATCAAAAATGACTCTTTCTTTCTTCATCGACTCTCAAAATTAGTTGTCCTTGATGGACATCTATGATTGCTCTGCATGTAGCAAGAAAAGGTCTACCCAAAATTATTGGCTTATCAGGACATTCTTCCATTTCAAGTACTATAAAATCTACAGGAAAATAAATTTATCCACTCTCACAAGGACATTTTCAATTATTCCATTAGGTTGCTTAGTACTTTGATCAGAAACCTAAAGAGAAACAACAGTATTTTTTTATATCATCAAGATCTAGTTTTCTAAAAATAGAAAATGGCAATAAGATTTATAGAGCTCCAGAATCACAAAGTGCTTTTTTCAAAATATACTCCTTCCAAAGTGCATGGAATCGTACAACTGCCTGGATCACCAAGTTTTGGGGTAGCTTATTTTGAAGTATAGTAACTTCATTTTTTATTAAGCATTACCACAGAAACTTCTTCTAATTTCCTTTTGCTTGATAAAATTTCTTTCAAAAATTTAGCATATGAAGGCATTGCAATAAAACATCAGTAAAAGAAATATTAATGTGAATTTGTTTCAAAAATTTTAAAAACTTTACAAATTGACTGTCAATTTTTCCCTTCTCATTTTGTGGAAAGGGATTGTCAACAGGGAGAGGAGTGATATTTTCAAATTCTTTTCTTTCTTTTCCTTAAGCTCATTCTTTTCCAATGGATTAAATGGTGTTTCAA